>MU405219.1:262123-437560 GCA_022836615.1 Annulohypoxylon bovei var. microspora | reverse complement strand
CCGTCGATTGGTCAATTGGTCAGTTTAGGTCAGGTTTTCATAGTATGGCTGCCAGGGGTCGATTAGGTAAGCGCCTTCTTTTGATTGGGTGCATCTTTCTCATTGACCCACCTTTTCCACTAGTCTCCCACCTTTTCGTCACCCACCTTATTGCCTCCCCCTTTTTACAACGTTTAATTGGATGCATAGCTGCTTACATAAGTTTCTCCCCTTGCGCAGGGGCCAGTTTTCGAGGCTTTGCTTAGTCATCCTCTTCGAGACTACCCTTTCAGGGGCTTTCAATCCCTTATATAAAGACGAAAGGCAACCCCTCGTAGGTCAGGTCCCTGACCTGACCTGTTGACCCTTTTTAAGTGGTTGAAGCTGTGGTTACAGCTGTGTCTGCTGTAGCCGTTGCGGCTGTTGCCCTTGTTTCTTTGATTTCAACCAATCAGAGCTTTGCATTTCCTTTTCCCCGTAACCTTATTTTCATCTTGCCTCCCCCTCTGACTGTTCATCTTTTTACCGATTAATCTTACCTTATTCAGTCTATAATAAAATATGAGAAAATACTAGTACATTAAACCTATTGAGACGAATCGAATGAATCCGGTTGCATCATGTCAGGTCCTTTCGTCGGTGAGCAATAACTGGTTGAAAAGCTGTTGAAAAGCTGTTGAAAAGCTGTTGAAAAGCTGTTGTTGAAAAACAGCTTGTAAAAAGATGACTAAGCCACACCTACGAGTGCCTCTAGACCTAGATAGGCTAGTCTCGCCTCAGTGTGGCTTAGTTGATTTCGTGTTTTTCAGGTGTTAAATCCACCCATTGTAATTTAACCACTCACTCTTCAACGGTTAATTGAGTTGGGATGATGCAACCTGATCTATTCAATTCAGCTTTGGATGCGCTTTTAAACCTTTATAATTATAATGGATTTGAACGTTCATTCGATGCAATATAATCAATTGAAAAGCGACCCTGAAACTGATGAGGGTGGATTGAAGCACGGGCCTTCGAAACTGAGAGTACATCCATTTGTATGGGGATTTGTGTGGGAATGGCTGTACCGCGCCTTACTCAAATAGGAAATGAATTAATTTCTTTGTATTTACCGATGTATTTACCTGGGTATTTTCCTGGGTATTTAATTTTATTTGACCCCGATACAACAACCCCTCATAAATTCGGGGCACACGTCATAACACGTTACACCCTTCGCTGTGCATGATCACAGGCGATTATTCCATCATCCAGAACAAGCCACAAATGAGCTTGTTTAAGTGTGGCCGACGAGGCCGGTCTGAGGGGCATTGTCAGGGTTGATGTCGGCTCCATCGAAGCCCAGAGCAGTGTTCCAGGCGTTAGCCGTCGACGCGTCCTTAGCGCCGGATCCTAGGCTGGCCTGAGCCGACTTGCAAGCGGTTACAGCATCAGCGGCGGCGCTGCAGACGTTTACAAGCTGGTCGCAGATACGGTTGAAGATGATGTTGGGGTTCAAGGCTTCCTGCTGGCCCTTGTTCACAACGGGGTCTTGAGCCTGGAAAGTGAACTCGCCTGCCTTACGGCCGTTGAGGGACTCCTCGAACTTGACGGTGGGCGTGCAGGTTCCGAAGTCGAGACCGAGGGAAGAAGCCTGGAAACCATCGAAGTTACCGGTGACGGCATTGGTGACAGCGCCAGCACCTGCTTGAGCAGCTGCGCCGCTGTTGGAAGCACTGCCAGCATTGTTGTTGCTAGCAGCAGCAGAAGTAGCAGCGGCGGCAGCAGTAGTAGTAGCGGCGCTCGTGGCCTTGCTACCAGCACACTTAATAGCGGAACTAGTGGCTGCAGCAGCGGCGGTAGTCGCAGAGCTGCTGGCACCAGAGTTGGTGTTGCTACTCGCGGCAGCGCCAGCAATAGTGAAGTTCGAGAAACCCTGGGCCTTCATAACATCGGCTACACTAAGACCGGTAGCGTCAAAAGGAGTCTGCAGCGATGTCTCCGAGTTGGCATTTTCAGCATCGGAGCCGGTGACGGCAGGGTCAACTAGAGGAACGATGCCACGGAGCTCTGTTGTAGCGGGGAGGCTGGCGTCGCCGCAGATGTTAGGAACACTGACGGCAAAGGGGTTAAAGTTCTGCTCGGCGGCAACGAGGTTCTGTGCCGCGGCAATGACCTGGGCATCATTACCGAGAGTCGACACGATTTGGTCGGCCAAGGTGAGCTTGGCGCACGGGTTAGCGGCGGCAAGCAACACACCAGGAACAGAGCCGGCGAGAGTCGCGGCTTGACCAGAGCTTCCGAAATTGCTGAGGGCCTGGACGTCGGAAACAGGGATTTGTTCCTGGCCGAAACGGGCCTCGGCGACAGCTAGAAGAGCTGAAATAAGGGTAGCCTTGGTGTACATGATGACGGAGAAGAACAAAGTTGGGTCAAGCAACAAGTTCAAATTCCTTAAAAGAAGATTTGTGAAGAGGATGAGTCCTGAATAATTGGATGAATCGAAATGAGCAAAGACCGGCCTGGCGGTATGTAATGAATGGAACAAGAAAAATGAAGGTATAGAACAAAAAAGTTCACAGAACTAAAACG
Organism: Annulohypoxylon bovei var. microspora; assembly: GCA_022836615.1. Classification (NCBI taxonomy): domain Eukaryota; kingdom Fungi; phylum Ascomycota; class Sordariomycetes; order Xylariales; family Hypoxylaceae; genus Annulohypoxylon; species Annulohypoxylon bovei. The sequence goes on along the minus strand of MU405219.1, from coordinate 435,010 downwards.
AATTGACTATCAAAGAATGAACTGAAGCTTGATGGAGAAGGAAATAGTAAACCTCACGATATGAAGTTGGGGATAAAGCCATTATATAGATGGCGCACATGAACGACCCCAAAGTCGGCGATGGTACAACTAACTAGGGATAGTTAGCCCAGGAAGGCTTTGGCGAGCCCCTTATGCAGATCATACTTCATCTTAGTACTGAGATCAGACGGTGAGCTAGCATGGTGGCAGGGATATGAATTGTTCATGGCACCAACATCGACCCTACTACGGCAGACATACGTCTCATCCCGAGTATCGTACCGATCTGTAGCTAGTCCCGCATCATGAGAGTATCTAGCCAAGTATGGCACAGTGGGCGCGAAACGCACAAGTGCTTCAACAGCCTAAGAGAAGATTCGCGATCCTACCTAGGTCGTCAGATATCGTCGACAGAATTCTGTGAGCGGTTAGCGGAACTGTTAGCGGAATCAGATATGGCCCCAAGGGGAGGCTCTTGAAGCACTGGGATCTTGGCCGTCATTGTGTACAGGCATTTCAAATCAACAGGGGTCAACAAAGATCTAGCCGTTACACGAGGGTCTTTTGATTACTTAGCATAGGCAGTATGCGGCTTGTATGATCCATGCGTTATGCTTGAAGATCTTTCAGGTAAGGCGTGATTGAGGCTTAAAGATCGACAACAGCTGGGTATGGTGTACATATTGGTTACCCAGCCATATGGTTCGCCTCTTTTATGAAGGACTAATCAGTTACCCACTTAGTTTACGTACTCGCTAGAATTCCAAATATCTTACTAAATCTTAGAGAGAATAGGTTATTCAACTGATAAGTTTTCAATTTTGTAATAGTTGACATTTAAACAATTTCTCCTCGTGAAATTGAAGTGTTGTTATGATACCAAACTTAAGAGAACGATGTCACTAAGATTCGGACTTGGTGTGAATTTACAGCTAAAAATTGACAATGGACGTTAGCGCGACCATCGATCCCTTCTGGAAATTGAGCTGGCTTTGGCGACGGCTTGGCATTTTGGTGGCCCACCATCTTCCTTAAGCGGCTCTCTCCGACAGCTTCTAGACCCCTGGCTTTTGCTGAATACCCCTGCTAGAGAGAGCGATCAAACAGCTTCAAAGCCTTTTGAGACGACTGCGAGACTCTGGTAGTTTGATCTGACTTCAAATCTTCCACCAGAAAAATTCTACGGTACCTACCTACCTAAAGTAGGCAGTCGTAATAGATAATTTCTATTACCATTGGTGCGGTATTAATTGGCGGAATACCATCGCGAATATTGTCCACTCTGCTTATTGGCGGTTAAGACGCTGGAGGGCCCCTAATTTTCCGAAATAGTCTCGGACTCATCTACATTCGACATTCGCGCTTCCGTATTCGTATCTTGAAATATTCAAAGCTTCGAAACTGTTCAAGGATAATAACAGTTCTATCGACGAAAATGAAGTGGCCGGTGGGAAAATATGCCTATTAGTGCATCTGCCTGCCTGGGTAGGCAGGTATCGATCAAAACAATGCCTTGGAAGATGAAGACGGAAGCGTGTCCCTTAGGTAGGCATAGAAATCCTAGGGTCTTCAATATTATGATAGAACTCTAGGGCTGGCTAACTAGGTAGTTATTAATCATCGACAAAATCAATCCTCAATTGCTCGGACGCGCAAGGTAAATACCTCCGGATCCTCGCTACGATCTTCACAAGGTCGCCCTCGGCCTAGTTGTCGATCATTATAGTGATGGCAACTCGACTCGATTTCCCGCATGATCACGTCGATGCTGGCGTTAGTCCTTGACGAACATCAATTGACTTGTCGACTTCCGTTTCATCTGATCTCTTTAATGTCCATCATGATATGGGATCTTTGAACCTAGCATACGATCTAGTAATCCCCGGCGCGTCTAGGACCACGCAGATCATAACCTCTGATACTATGGCTCTTGATATCGACGTTTCTAGAATGCGACCGGAACGCTATAGCGATATGTATTATCATTAACCTCCCTATTTGCCCGTTATTGTCGGAGTCGGCTCGGTCACCGCTTCATACAACTTATTCGTTCTATCTCTTATGATATTCTGTTGCAATCATGCATCTCCGTGCAGTGTTCAAGTGCGATCTTCCGGAATCGCTGCGGCGTATTGAATAGACTCGATTGGTATATACGGATTGTGAACTACCTACCTAGGTATTTCAAATATCTCAAATTCCCATTAGTAACACGTTCGCTGTTAGATGTCCTGCTGCGATGGAGCTGCCCGATGTTACAGAGACAAATATTCCTTTCCGAGCAATACTACCCGATAATATCGTCAATTTTTATGAATCCGGACCGGGTCGAACCGTGTTGCTCGTCACAAAAAATTTCCGAGAGCCGCTTTTCTTTTAATCCTACAACAGACACACCGCCAAGAATAAATTCGGGTGACTATAATACATACATATCCCTCATTGCGGAGACTAAGATGCTAGTCTTGCTTTAGTCACATTATCACCTCCTACACCGCCACTGAGCTTGCTTGGAACTTTTGCATCGCAGGCGTGGCGTTAGATAGGCCCTCGATGAGCTCGTACTTGTCTTTGACCACAGGTGGAGGCAGATGGAGAAGCGGAATACTGTCAATATCACGAGGACCGTTATTAGGGCGTTTCTTGATATCAACCTCTGGCTCACCGCTCTTCAACCGCTTGACCAGGTCCTCCGGATCGAAATCAACACCATAGGGATTCTCGGCTAGCTCAGGGCCCATCATGTACTCGGTGGCCTCCTCAACCGTATCGAAATTGTCTACCTGCGTTTCAATCACGTTTCCGTCGGGGTCTTGATAGTACCTGCCGAGCCGTTAGTTAAACTGTCCACTATTAGGGGGATTTGCGGGAAATCCAACATTGAAGTCGTAGGTCCATGATTCACGGACCAGACCGGTAGAATGCCACGTGCTTTCCGCTGGAGATAGGCCGTTGCAAGATCATTCAGCGAGTCGAAGGTAAAAGCCATGTGGTCTAAACCGGCACTGCTTCGGACCTTGTCCGAACATCCGGGTATTGCGCCGATTGCAATACGATGGTGCTCCTCATCGTAGGTCAAGAAAGCCAAGGCCGGAGTCTCGACCACAACATGAGCACCTAGTAAACTCTTGTAGAATTCGATCATGGGCCTGTACCTCGGTGTCCTAAGCACGATGTGTGCCATTCGCGATGGCGACATGACCTTACCGGTAAGGTTTAATTCTGCCATTGTGTATTTAGAAGCGAGCTAGAGTTTATGTATAGGTATGAATGTTGAATTCGAGCTCCTGATAGGCTAGAGTTGTTAAAGCTCCTGTGTTGTTGATCTTTGTGAAATGATACCGAAAATCATCATGACATGGAGGATATTCAAGCTCCTTATATATCTAGAAAGATGCTTACGCGTCAACTAGCAAGTGCAGATATCAATTGCTTTTTTGGTTAATGTCGTCATGAGCGCGATGGCTGAATACACGACATATGCTACCTAGAGGTATGGGAAATATGGTTGGGCAATTGGTAAGCTAGCTCCATCGTATCAGCTACCTATGGGGAGGATTGGTAACACAACGACGACATGTGGCGTCGAAGCTGAGCTCCTCCACCTTATCGGGTGCTGCAGTTACCCGATTCTAAGCACGTTGCAGCTGGTCGGATCGGGATCACTGCCCCGAGTCGCGAGGTCAGCGACCGTTGTGAAAATACTCCAACTCTCACTGGCCCTCATCTCTCTACCCCTCGCACATTACTGCGATTTTTACGATCAACTACCCTTCCTAGCCTTACTTTGAATTATTAGCTTGGCAGGTGATCCATGTGTTCCGCCAAATATTCAAGACTCGTCCACTCATAATGCTACCGACTTTGACATTGGGTCCTAAAGGCGACGAATGGACGTATAACGTTGACGCTAAGACGTACGATCTCACTCGCAGGGTGTCGCGCGGCTTAACCCTCCGTACTACGCAGGGACCTCCGGATACATCGATCACACTGGCGCCAGCCTTGAGCGCTCTAGTTGTGGTTGATATGCAGAATTTCTTTCTCCATCCAAGGTGTAATGACCACCCTACCGGTCTAGCTGCAGTGGATCACACCCTCGAGGTCATCAGGAAATGTCGAGAGGTTGACGTCAAGGTACAGTAAAGGCGCTAATAGCCGACCATGCGTCTCACATGGCACCACTACATATACCATTCATAATCACATAAAGGAGCTGATAAATCATGAATTCGGGGAGAGACCAGCACTGACGCCAGAATCGAATCTAGATCATTTGGCTGAACTGGGGCTTAAGTGATGGCGACCTAACCACTATGCCCGCAGCTACTGAACGCAGCTTCGCTCGCAGCCTCATTACTCCACCTCTGGACAACAAACATGCAAGGGACGGCTTCGGTTCCGATATGGGCGACGGGAGAGGCCGTCTGCTAATGGAGGGTTCTTGGAATGCGAAGCTCTACGGTCCCCTGCAGGATGCTAGCCGCACGGACTCGGACTTGTTCTGCAACAAGAACCGTATCTCGGGCTTCTGGCACGGCGAGACGCCGCTCGCGAATGCACTTGCTGCTGGTGGATATCGCACTCTCTTGTTCGCCGGCGTTAATACGGATCAATGCGTACTAGGCACTCTGGCTGACGCGTATTTTCGCGGATGGGACTGCATCATGGTCGAAGACTGCTGCGCTACGACGACTCCGGGAGGGCAAGATGTTACTATTTACAACACATCGGTGAGTGGTTTCATTGTCAATGTCCATGAACTCGGGGCTACCTGGTTAGTCTCAAGTAACAATTAATTAATGACTGAAAATATTGTCTACTATCTACCTATATAATCGAATTTCCTTCTCTCATGTCGATGTTCTATGCATCTTGCTTATACTGACTACAGAGTGGATATGGGTTTGTGGTCGACAGTAAGAGCATCGTCGAGGGCACACTTGTGTAACGATACTCAGATAAGGCCATCCAATCCTCCTGTGCCAAGCAGGTTGGCAACGTGGAGATCGTGAGACTACCTAGTTCCAGGTATTCGGTCGCCTTCAATTAAATAACCGATCTCATAGGCGTTAACTATGAGGCTGGTTTAATATACCTCTACTTAATCTTGCGTTTCGAGCGTGTCGTATCCATGGGCCTAGGCCCTAGGCTAATTCAACTTCACCAGCTAAGTCAAGCCTAATCTAGATTATCCCGATCGGTGTCGTGTCCTCCACGATTCCGATTCTATCATGCGGGGTGCCTGCCATCTAGATATTCCCGCCCGGATGAACTCTTCAATTAGCTGCTCACTTGAACACAGGATCAAGATTTTGTAAAGTACCGAGTGGAATACGCGGCCGGGAGGGGAGAACCACCGCATTGCAACACAACGCGAAGTAACCGGGTCGTCACATGCGACGTTGGGGTATACATACATTAATGGATAGCATAAACGGGTTCCATTTGCCCGCTCTATCACACTAGGAATTATCTCTATTCTGCGGATCGCCATCATGCTTTTCGAATTTGCATGGCTTTGGGCAGCACTGCTGTCGAACGTCGCGAACGCGAAAGGCCATCACATCTCGCGTAGGGAGGAATGCGCGCCTTTTGATAACGGAACAATTATCGTTGATTCGTACCAGCTCTATCCCGAAAACGCCGACTTTGATCTGAATCAATGTCTCCTGTACTTTGGGTGAGTTGGCCCACCTTTGGCTTGCTTGTGTGATGTGGCTTGCAGCTGAACAAGTGACAAGCGCTCTTTTTAACGCTTCGGTAATTGTGTACGACCCGTACAAGACCGAGACGGTCTTGACGATAGAATTTCCAGGTGTAACACGTACCAGGCCATTTCATGTAGGAGGTGTAGCATGGGATTCGTACACGAACCTGATCTCTATCCTGGTGGACTCCGCAGTTCCGCACGAGACCCCTGACCATCAGATTTCAGGTGACGACTACATCGTGCGATATGACCCGGTCGAGGAAGAGCTCGTGTGGTCCCTTAACATCACGGCGGTGAGTCAGGGGTTATATGGCGGTCAACAAGATGTCGAACACGACTCCCGCGGACACGTCTATGTATTGGGAACTTATCCGGGGACGATCTTGCGCGTTGAACCCGACGGTAGTAGCATCAAACCATGGTATTTACCTGAGAGCATTGACCACACGTACGCGGGGCTCACCGGATTTGCGGCAACCGGGGATATTCTCCTAGCCAGCGACGCGAAGAACAACACCGGCAGCGGCGAAATCTACAGGTTTGATCTGACAGCAGATACAGGCACTCCCGTACTCGTTCCTAGGACGCCATCTAACAGTTCAATTGAGTCGCTCGACGCCATATACCTACCGCCGAAGTATGAAGGGAAGGTGCTGCTCGTTTCGGAGCACGACAGGGGTGTCTCGGTGCTGAGATCTGCGGACGGCAAGTGGGAAGCTGCCGAATATCTGGGTCTTATTCCGAACGATCCTTCCCTAGACGCCGAGGCCTTAAACACCGCAACCGTTGAAGTCTCCGGGACCGTCTTCGCGGTGATTGAGTGGTTTAGTGACCCGATTGTTTCTGGTACTTCGGCCGGGAATAGGACGGAATTCCCGCTTGTGGATATTACGCCAGACATCGAAAAGCTCTTGGCAACCCCTCAGTAGAACGAAACGAAAGATACCTAGGTTCGTAACAAATGAATCCAAAAATGATATTTCTTTCTTGGTGCTTCTAGCTTCAATTGGGTTACCAATTGTGGGGGTGGTTAGATACGACAGTGATGGTTTAATATGCGGGTAGACACGGTCCAATCTCACTAGCGCGATTTAATTGACCACCCCAGAGAGGTAGCGGCTTCGGATAGTACATCTAATACCAGGGTTAAAACCTAGAGATCGATACAGTTACATAATAAATGGGAATGTATAGCGAATATAGTGAATATGAAATAGCTGGTTAGCTACTGTCTTTGAGAGACTTGGCTACGATGATAGTCGCCATCCTCGTGGCAGCGTTTGAGTTCACTCTATCGTCATCACAGAACTTTCTAGGATAGCCGAGCATAAGTGACTGATACATGCGATTCCTTATTTGAATTGCTAATGGTATTTACTTAACTCAATTGCCATATACTTTTAATGCTCCTGTAGTGTGATGCTTGATTGTAAGCCATCCAGATACTTAGAACTGAACATCGAACTACGACTTCGCAAGTGTCTCCCCTAATTCCTTGCCACGGTTAGCCGCTGCCTTCACGGCCTTATCCACGGCGTCCTTGAGACCCGAAGCCTCAAAGCTTTTCAGCGCAGCCTCCGTAGTTCCCTTAGGGCTAGTCACATTCTTTCGTAGCTGTGCCGGCTCGTCAGATGATTCGACAAGCATCTTACCGGCTCCGTAGCAAGTCTGCTTCGCCAGGCGAGTAGCTTGCTCCCGTGTAAGTCCTAAGCTTATCCCGCTTTCGATCAGGTTTTCTACCATGGCGAAGAAGTACGCCGGTCCGGACCCTAAAATACGACGATATCTAAGCAGGTTTCAATTGACTTAAATGAGGAGAAAATGCGCCTTACCCGACAGCCCCGTCACGGCATCAATCAGTTCTTCTCGGTCTAACCACTCGGTTACTTTGCTCACGCTGTCCAGAAGCGATTCGGCGAGGTCCTTCTCTGCTTGGGACACGTCGTCACTCGCGAAGAGACCCGAGGCGCCTTCGCCGAGCAAGGCGGGGGTGTTCGGCATAACACGAATTATGTGGGGTGTGCGCCCATCCGCTAGCTTGAACCACTCCTTCAGGCTCTCCAGCGTGATACCCGCGGCGATTGAGACAACTAAAGGTAAAGACGTGCGCCCGGTCCAGGCAGCAGCGAGCTCCTGGCACACGCCTTTGGTGACTTGTGGCTTCACGGCGAGGACGAGGAGGTCCGCGTCGTGCGAGGCTTCGACGTTGGATGCGGAGGTGCGCACCCCGGTAGCCGCTATCTTCTCCCGGTTCACGTCCCACGGCTCGGAGACGTAGATATTCTGCTTGTCAATGCTCTTAGTTACGAGGCCACCGATGATGGCGCCGGCCATATTGCCGCCGCCGATGAAGCATAGCTTGCTCTTCTGTAGTTGCGAGGACATTTTGGCAAATGTGTGAGAATGTTTTTGTAGTGTGTAAGTTTTAGTAATAGTTAAGCCGACGTTCTATTTTATATAATAGCATTCGGCTTTGCGCTCTTAGCTTCACATAGTACATAGATACATGTACGAAATCATGAAGGTGGCGCAGCAAGCTGTGGCTTGGTAGTTGAGGGAAATGGGGGGTGGCTGAAGCTCTAACATAGGGGAAATTCACAACCACAAACTACCGGAATATGTATTTTGATGATGGTTTGACAGAAGTTAAACTAACATCATTTACAAGAAACTAAAAAGGTAGGTACCTACATAGGTATAGTATAAGGCCATCCCGTGTCACGATGCGGACCATAGGTAAGGGGTACAACGACGTTGTTATTTTTACCTCTCTTGTTTTACCTAGCTTAATACTGATTGTGTGATCATTTTTGCAACTAATTTCATGGGACTGAGATTATCAAAGCTCCTATAGTTGCAAAATTAGGTATTATAATAATATTAAATAAGTTAACACATTATCCTAATGAATTACGTTTACAAGGCATACGCAATTTGAGCCAAGTTCTCAATCCCAGCTAGTCCATACAGCGCGGCATCGTTCGTCGCGATCCACGCCGCCTCGTCGACCGGGGATAGAACCTGGCTTCCGTTTATCGCCTCAGTCACCCACGGCGAGTCCGGCGCGAGACCGTCCGTATTCAGGAACTCGTTCCATGCACGCGCTGCTAGCGTCGAGTTGCCTAGCTTCTTGGCCGCGTACGCCGTCAACCGCGAGTGTCCCTGCTTCAATATCAGGTTGCCGAAGCTGACGCCGTACCGCGCCGCTTGCTCCGCAGCACCGGCTCCGAAGTAGTAGCAATAGTCCAGCCAGACGCTTTCGAAGTTCTCGGGGAAATCGTCGCCGAGGAAGTCCGCGATCTGCGAGATGATCTCCGGAAGTCCGAAGCTGGCTGTGAGGTGGGAAACTGTTACGCTGCCGAGATTCTGTGGGTCTGTTGATGGAGGCGCGATGTTGCCGGTTTCGATGTTGTAGAGACCGAGACCTGTTACGAAGCCGTTCTTCAGGTTGGCGATGCTATGCATAGTCGCGTTGAGTTTCGATCGTGCTTCCTCCCATCTTGAGCCACGCCTCTCCCACTCGATGAACCAGGTCGAGGCAAGCCCAGACCAGTCAAGACCAAGATCCAGGTCTATAGCAGTCGGGTTGATAACATAAGTGACGTTGGGGTCGCGCACTTTACGTCGCGGGTCTACGGTGAGGAAGGCTTGTTCGGCATCCATAAGCTCGTGGAGGAGTTCTCCGACCCGCTCATCTCCACCGGATATGTAGTAGTATACCTGGCGATAGATAGGTGTTGATACGCGGATTTGCTTAGAACTATCCCCCCAGTGTTGAACGCCATGTCGTGTTCCGAAGCCCTTGTATGGCCCAATATGATACACATCTACCTCGCCGGTATGCCTTGCGTGGGCCTCCGCGAAGCGGTACACATCCGCTCTGCCAGTCCTCAGGAAGTAATTCCAGAAGAAAAGATTCGGCGAGAGTTCTGAATTATCCCACGCATAACCTCCGATATCATAGCGCCAGGTATGTCTATCGGTGTCATAGGTGTGCATGATGTCACCATAGTCGAAAAAGCCATCTATAACAACGTGAGTCAGTAATTTTTCTTTAGGAAAGAGTTTTATGGGTTTTAAGCGAGGAAAAGGGAATTCTGGATGTTACATACACCACCGCCGCTGAGAGATTTGACCTTGGTAATATTTGATTAAAAAGTCGAGATGCGATTCAATTGCCTGTGCCGCAGCTGACGAATTGTCGGGGATTGCTGCCCAGTACGATCCCATTGCTTCCGTCTCCTGGATATATTGTGGTTCTGCGGCGAGTGCTGGTGGCTCGTTTGCGTAATCGGTTAGAGAAGCTAAGGTGTCTGCAGAAGGTGTCTGGTCGAATGGAAATAGGAATATTTCATTAGTTCGAGCAATTCCATACGGCGTATCCCAGCCTTCCTGAAAATCTTCGTAGGTAATCTCGAGCGCATCTAACTGGTCGGCATACGTATCCTCCCCTAAGCCATCATGGAAGGGTCGAAAATCCATCGGTTCGGCAGAGGGACTGTACAGCCAGAGGGTTATCTGACCTACATCCGAAGCCGCATTCGAGATATCGAGACCAGTTGGATATCGCTTCCAGAAATCGCGAAGGGCAACGGCGAGACCACCCTGTGTAGCACCCCCAAGGTAAGCTAGGCCGCCGGATTGGGTACCTCCGGGAATCTTGACCCAACTCTGACCTGACTTTGTTCTCTTTTTCAGTGTGAATCCGTCGGGAGACAATTGCGTCAAGCTGTAGTCGCCCCACGTAGGAATCCACTTTAACCTGGAAGAGACTGTAGTAGCCCAGGTCGAAACATCAGGTGTCTCCGTACCATCGAACTGGGCAGTGCGGACTTCCTCTCCGGGGTCTCTTCGCAATCCCGTGATACCTTGCACAGCTTCACGGAGGAGGCCCCCATCTGGGCCAGCCAACCTGATGTGGCGGTTGTATAGTTCCTCGCCGCTAAGCGGAACATCGAAGCGGATTCCGATACCTGCTACGAAGTCCTGGTCGGGCTTGGTGTCAAATATGATGGTGTGAACGACTCGGATGGCGTCCGAGTTTGCGTATAGGTAAAATCGGAGAATGAATGGCAGCAGGTCATCATGTGCGCCTGAGGTAACTTTATGTGTGCCGCGGACTGTTACTAGAGCTCTCACTAAGCTGTCCTCATATTCAACGGTAGCATTATCAACATTGCTTTCGAACTGAAATTTGTCGACGGACGTTGAATTTCCTTCATCGTCATCCTCGATACCAGACTGAGACCGTAGTATCAACCGTCCATTCTGACCAACGATCTTGCCGCTTGATGTCTTTATTTCGCTCACGAGAACACTTCCAGATTTAGGGAATGTGGCAGTGAGTTTTCCCGTGTCGATGGTGGTTTCGGAATCGGACTCGTTAACGGTCAACTCAGAGGAAGTTGAGTTTGAGGATCTTTTTGCGTTGCTTCCACCGGTGGTCGATGCTGTGATCTTGTACTCATCATAAACCGTCTCGGACCCTCCTACGGCGTGTGCGGTCCATTTTATCGAACCGTCTGGCCAGGATGCCGTTATCCATGATTGGAGTGGTATCTGGTCGTCACCCTCACCCTCACGAACCGCGAAGGTAGTTGTGTTGGCTTGATATTTTCCTCGAGGCCAAGGGAGCCCGAAGGTCGTTCCGGAGTTAATCTTCGGCGTGTCACCGATCCAGTTCACAGTAACGGTGTCGCTTGTCGAGCTGGTGTTAGAAAAGCTCTGGGCCGAAACGGTGTTGGACAAGCCCAAAAGGGCGAACAGCCCTATAACCTGCCGCACCGACATCCTCACGAGGCTTGGAGGCAAAGATCGTGACGAGATCTGCTACTCCTTTTTAAGGCCTTGGCTCCATCGAGACCAGCTTTTGAAGTTGGCCGGGCCCATACTTATTATAATAGAAGGCTATGGAGGAACCCTTCTCCAATTTCTGACATACGGGTTCCTGGATAAACTGCAAGCTCCAAGCTTGGAGCTATGTAACTTGGCGTGCGCAGCATATTGCTACCTCGGTATGATATTGCACCGGGTGCCTTGCCTAGTAGAGAGAACAGTAGCTGCTCCGTTCCTGACTAGACTTATTATGTCTTCCTTTGCGCCATATAAAGGCACAGGCAAGGCGAGACAGAATAACGCAAGCATGGCAATCCCATCACGAAAGATTCCACGAATGATATGGTAACCCAAAATGTTGACCCACGTCACTTAACGGCTTGAATTATGAACTTGTTGCGGGGACTGCGGAGATGTCTTGGCTGCTTGGCTACCTAGTTGGGTACCTATGTAGGTCGGGACGCGTGATTGATGCAATTGGTAGGTAAAACAACGTGATTAATGTTGGAGATAAGTTTTATATAATGACCTTGAAATAAGCGAAAGATCATTTTCGAGTCAGAAAAGAGTAAATATTTGGTTCTATTTATCAGTCCTTCTTTGGTAGATTCCTTTTGACATGAAAGTGACTCGCAACGAGGAAGAAAATTTAGAAATTTCGGCGTCCGCCCTCGTTCCTGGGTGAATTTATGCATGCACCCTGTATGTCGTACAACACAAAACTATTACCGGCTACTAAATTTCCCCAGCATATTTTTCCAAGTTAAATTCCCCCAACTATTCGCGTCATCTCGGTCCATATTTCCATTCGCCGCCTAAGTCACGAGCAAGAGGATTCAAGGACATAGTCATAAAGTTAGTGAAAAGGAAACTAAGCGTAGATTCGTGGAATTCAAATAGGAATTTACGCAGAAGTATTCAGAAGTGACAATCCCGTTAAATTGAATCAATTGAAAATTGCAAGATGATGATATTAACAAGGTATTCCCCGTTTCGGAATCCCCAATAACATCCAGTTCACCCGCAAAACCAGCTATCTTCTAAATGCGAGCAACTGGAAACAACTTTAATCATAAGGGTATCACGCTATCTTCGTAACATCATCATCCTCCCCCTCCGCCCCCCTCCATAAAAAATAACACATCCGCTTCAAATATCTCGTCAAAATAGGGGTATTGCCATGCTTTAGCCAGAAACAAACCACCAAGACAGTTCAAGGAATAAGACAACCTTCACATCTTAATAAATTCACGGAGATGAACCAGAATTTTTCCCCAATTTCCTAGCCTTCTTGCCTACAACATCCACCACCTCGGGTTCCGTGGTCTCGGGATCTTCAGGTAGAGTAGACGGCTCGCCCTCTTCGGGGTCATCCCTATATGGAGTTGTCGTCGCCTCCTCGTCATTAGTAGCACCGAACAGGCTGGTGTAGCCACGCGCGCCTCGGTTTTGGAGCCAGGCCGGTGTCTTCCACTCCGGCGCCTTGACCTTCGGGATCGTGGGCAGCTTCAGCTTGAATTTCTTGAAGTTCGGTCGGGGGAGCGAGGTTTCCTCGACCCACGGTAAGCTAGGCGGTGCGTCGGGACGGAGTCGGCGCCCACAGTCCGGACAGTCAGGCTTAACCACCTGCCACGCGAGGTATTGCGTCAGCCCCGGAATCGCGAGGCCACGGGAGAATTCGCGTACCGCTAGGTAGAGATGGATAAAGCTAAACAGAACACATCTAGGTTTAGCAAATGGTCGTTCTAGTTCAATCCATCTTTTAATCTTTGAATCCCACTCTTTTATTTCCTTTTTTCCCCCTTATTTGCATGCTTTTTGTAAATTGGTGGCCCGCAAAAAAGCAAAAAAAAAAAATAACCTACAAATTGATCAACAGCGGGATTGTCCCGTATGCAGCCAACATGGCAGTCTCGGCGCTATTGGTGCTTCCGCTACTCGAATCAATCCATGTAAATACCAGAACCACCATTAGCGCTGCGGCAAGTATCGTGTCAACGGCGAATACGAGGATGGGGTGGCTTCGGTTCGACGTCGGTGCCGGCGCATCGGGTCGCTCTTGAGGTTGCTGCGCAAATTCCTGCTCGAGTCCCGGCTCTTGGTCTAGCTCTGGTTCCCGCTCTTGCCCCTCTTCGCCAACATCACCCCGCTCCGGCTCCGGCTCTCGTTGTTTCCTTGCGGACTGCCGCGAAAGGAGGAAGATGCTCGTGCTTGCTGAGAAGGCGAGCGGCACCAACCCTACGGCAGGAGCGGGGCTACTGGAGACGACGCCATGCGCAAGCAATAGTGGAAACGCGGGGAGGAAAGTCGCGGCCGTGGCGATGCGTAGCGATCGAGTGTCGGTCATGATTGCGGTATCAGGTTTCTCGCGGAGATATCATTCAATCGTTTGTTAGCATAGTAGACGAGACGGACGAAAGAGGCGGGAAGAGGGGGAATGGACGAGCGACCTGACGAGGATTCGAAGAGTTGAGGTTCATTTAGGCAACCCCCTGCCATCTTATCACTATTAGGGCCAGGGGTTATGGTTCGCCAACCAATGATGTCGCTACGTTAGATCACGGCCCTTCTAAGATTGGTGATCTTCCGCACAAGAAAGGGTTCTATAGGCGCTAAGCGGCATGTGAAACTAATGACTATGAAGTGAGAAAGCAGAATGAAGCTTAGCGATAAACCATTCGCAAGGCAAGCTGTTACTAGTCGATTAACATGTGAAGATTTGTTGCTTTAGAATAAATAATCATTTATTATCACGTATAACTCGAATGGTAATATAACCACTAGCATGGACTGCAACTTGACTGATATTCGGATTAGAAAGAGGATAGTTCTCTTGACCGCCCCACACAAAAGATCCTTAGCAGAGAATCACGCTTATGTCTGGACTCTGGATAGACTCTTGCTGTATCGACAATTCAAACAGTGCAGAATTGACTGAAGCCATCAACTCGATGTTTGGATAGCAAACTTCCACTAATGTACCATTCCGACAAGATGCCAACCTTCCCTCGTCATCGGCCCACTATCGCGGCATTCTTGCAACTGATCCAGTCGAGTTCTTAAATGCCGGTATACTAGTGCCGACGTACAGTACCAAAGCAAACCCAGCGTTTACTATAATCAACAAGGGCATACATATCGAAATGCCACTACGAATGCCTAAATTCCCAGCCGGTTTTGCTTTTATGCCATTGAACTGCCATGCAGGTGGCCGCCGACATTGGTCGAAGCCTGTAGGCCTGGGGATATGTCTTGCCTACCAAGGCGATGACACATTTGTGCGTGCGCAACCGGAAAGACTCGCCTTCGAGGGCTCGGGGTATATGAAGCCAAAGAGCATCATCTAACTGACCAAAACCACCAGCAAGGTTTCGAAGGGGCCCCTCAACCAGATATATCGTGACTCGTTCGTTTTCAGGTTCAGTTTTCAGGGGTACCCGATTCAGTTCGTCTCAGCATACCCCGAAGGCCTATAGAATCATCAAAATTCGATGTTCATCACATCTGGGGTTCCAAATTTCACAGGGTTCTTGATTTTCAACATTCGTGTTAGACGTCCCAACTTGCTAATCTCAGACGAACGGTTTGTTGTGGCGTGTGGATTGAGGGAAGATTTGAGGCCCTGGATGTTTATGGCGAATGAATACGGTTCTCGTCCTTTACACAAGGACTCCGCATTTGAACGCCATCTCGGCTTGTTTAAGGTCGATATGACGAGCGATTTAAAGGCAGTTGCGAGAGCCGTGGCTAGCCTAGGTCGCTTAACAGATCTCCAGTGCACCTTTGGGAGGACTACTCATTCTCATGCCGTAAAATTGAGGACGAATCTTGACTATGGGGTTTTCCGAGAGGAGTCCATATTCTGGATCCAAATAACAGCTACTCCAGACAAGAACATAAAATGTTGCGTATGAATGTAGGCTTGCCATTGGTAATTTAGGACAGTTGAAAGTTTTTTTTTTGAAGCGACTAAGGCCTGAGTCTTTGGTTCTGACGACTGAAAACCGAAATAAATTTACCTCCTGAATATGACTGATTCCTACGGGTGGATCGGGCTTGTGTAACATCCACCCCTTTCTCGAAAGAAAGACAGCATCTCGAACCCAAAAATCAACGAGAAATAACCCTACCACGATCCCTCTCCCATCC
The DNA here is from genome assembly GCA_022836615.1 of Annulohypoxylon bovei var. microspora. NCBI lineage: Eukaryota > Fungi > Ascomycota > Sordariomycetes > Xylariales > Hypoxylaceae > Annulohypoxylon > Annulohypoxylon bovei. The sequence continues at coordinate 419,292 of MU405219.1, read as the reverse complement.
CTTTCTAACCCCACCACTCACGACACCTACGTAACCCGCCTCAGCAGAAGCATATCCGGCGCGGGCGGAAGCTGCACCACATTCACCACCGGCATCACGGGCCGCCAGATAGTGGCCGGCTTCAGCAGCGTCGCGGGCTGCAGGATAACCGGCGTGCTGACGCCCGTGGGCCGGGGTCTGGGCCTCGGTCTGGTCGGCGGCCTCGGAAGCGGGCGCGTCGGCGGCCCGGGTGCGTCGCGGGTGTTGATGAAGAACGCCGGAGGGGCCGGAGGCGGCACCGTGTAGATGACGCGGCTGACAGGCGGCATGATGACTGTGGTCTGCATTATGCTGGAGCCTGGGTTGTTGGGTAGTGTGGGAGCTGGCCTTTTTCTCCCCTAGTTTATTAAGAAGTATAGGTACCTGGGTAGATTTACAATTTCGGGTGTTGAAGAAGATCGTGATGTAGACTTAGTCGAAGAGCGATGTTGTAAGTAGTATGAAGAAGGGTGAAATTTCTCGAGCTTCGAAGGGCAGCATTCCGTTGTTATATGGCTTCGAGAGATTCGTGATTTGTATCTGACTCTTCATTGTGGCCTTACTGACATATGTTCTACCTACCTAGGTGGTATAGAGGTTACGGACTCGATCAAGATTCAGAATGGTGATTTGGGGTTCCACGCGGAGTCCTTGGTCATCGTAGCTGAGATTTGTACGAGCTGAACAGTCACGGTGAAACTGGACTGCGAACATAGTCCGCGCCGAGGCATCGCTTTCGTAGCGGGGGATGAATCACGAATTCTTTAGGTGTAATGTTAAGCTGAGGCTTGTGCAGACGTTGCCTCATACCCCTGAATCGGGAGCATTCGGAGTTTTTCAGATCCTACTCACTTTAGACTGTACGTCCTTAGATGAAGTCTCACGATGTCAACAGTAATCTGAACCAGATTCGAAGACACCCACTTTCTGGTTATTCTGTGTTGGATGTGTACTGATCGTGGCAGGACTAAATCTAGAGTAGGTATTACTCTAGTGTAACGTACTAAAATAATGCACGATAAAATTAAAGAACATTTCGGATGATGGAGGTAAGATGAAAAGAGGGAAAGGGCGAAATAAAGACGTGAAAAAGGGGGGAATGTGGTAGAAAAACTCGGCTCTTAAGCCGTGTTACTCATATTAGCATCTATGGAGACTGGTTTGAAAAGTCTAGCTGCACCATAAAAGTGACATGAACATTCTAGCCATGTCCTAGGTTCCAGATTGAGATATATGGTGATAGTAAATTCCGAAGGTCGCGAAAAAGATCATAAATCTGAGGAATGGATATCATTAAAGTCATGTTCTGGTATCAACAATGCTTTTTTCGGATCCGCCGAAAACGCCGTAATTATGCCCAACTTATCGTGTCAACCCTCTCTCACTTGTTAAATTTAATCCCAGTACCTAATAATTCCATCCATACCCGCGGCAACAACCTTGCTCGTCTCTTGAGGATGCCACTGCACCGACGTAATAGCCTGGTCGCCCGCTTGCAATTTATGATACATCTTGCACGTCTTCCAGTCCCAGAAGCAGACAAAGCCGCCGCTATCGCCGCTAGCCAGGAACTGGCCGTCGGGACTGCACGCAACGTCAATAGCAGTGCCAGCGTTGTTGTGTCCGCGGTAGCTCTTCTTGCGGTTCTGGCGGAACTTGTCGTTGGCGCCATATACGACGATCTGGTTGTCGGACGACTGGTACGCCACGTACTTGCCAGAAGGATGCGCGCACGCCCGTGTCATCGGGTACATGTACGGCTCCGCGATGTACTTGATGGGCACTGGGATGTTGTAGTCCCAAGCGCGTAAGGACTTATCGTCGGATGTGGTCATGAACCGGCGGTTATCGTCCACGAAGGTGATGGTGTTGATGGCGTTGAGGTGGTGGTCGTACTCTTGGACGAGTTCCCTTGTTCGTGTGTCGAACTGGACGATCTTCTTGTCTGCCATACCAGCGAGGAATTCGTGAGAGTGTTCGGGTGATGGGTTGAACTTGATAACGTGCGGAGTCTTGCCCGTAGTGAACTTGTTGATGCAAGTGCCTGTTTCCGTATCCCATAATTTCATCTGGCGATCATACGACGCAGAAAGGAATTGAGTTCCGTCATTGTTGAAGCATATATCTGATACGGCCTTGGAGTGACCTAAATAGCTTCGCAGCAGTTCCTTCTGGTGATAGACATCCCAGATTTTGACAGTCGTATCCGCACCAGATGATAATAACAGATGTCCCGAATTCGGGAAGAATCGAAGAGCCGTGACGGCCTTGTTGTCGTGGTTCTTCCATGTATGTACCAGCTTCTTGGGGATAAAGTTCGTGACGCTGCCGGATCCCTTGCGTAGGTCGACATCCAGATCTTGTGGCACATGCATGTATGTCCTTCCCTGGTAATCGTATTCCTGCTCGCCGTGGAATACGGTCTGCTCATCTCCTAGTTCTTCCACTTGTTTCCTCCTGGCGATAGCTTCTGCTGGTGCTGAGATAACAGTGCCGCTTGCTACAACATCATCGTCATCTTCGTACACGTATTCGACCTCTTCGTCACTCGCTATTTCCTCGTCCTCCGCGACTTCTTCATATTCATCTTTTTTGTATTTCGCCCAGGGTCCGACGTATGCTCCATCACCATCAGCAATAGTCGCATCGCCCTTTTTTTGTCGTGATGCCCTCAGCTTGGCTGCTTCTTCCTTAACCACAGTACCGGGCTGATACTCTCTCTGGGGGCCACCCTTGCGTTCAATGGCGCGATGCTTGCTTCGGAATGTGTGTTCGCTTAGAAAAGTCTCCTCGGCATTACCAGTGAGGACATTCTTACGTTTTAACGCGTTCGTTTCGTCCTTATACGGGTTGAGAGGTCCGAGTCTGGGTCGCGCAAGATCCTCGCCGGTGTAGGGTACGACGGCATGATTAGGTTCGGCTTGCTCGCGTACTATGAGCGCATCCTGGGGGGCCATATTAGGCGGATACTCCCCAAAATCTTTCATATTGGATTTGTATCGTGGTTAATGCGTGCTTGCAGACAGATGCGCGCTTGCAGATAGATGTTGACGTGGTTGGGATTTGTAGAAATTTTGGATTTGACATCAATAGGGACCCATACTAGGTAGCTTGTACACCAATTCCAAACCCGAACTTAAAAGCATGAGCCACTACATTTTTAACTCATTCTCAAGTACTACTGGGTACCTACCTACAGTGCCTCACTCGCTTTTTACTCTATATCCATTATGTTAGATAGATAAGTATCCTATTAGGTACCTAGGTAGGCATAAAACCATCTTGTATTTAATTGAGACCATTGGTTTTTATGTGTAGGTAGGTATGTTGAGGTAACTTATGTTAGTAACCAAGTGTGTGTGTTAAGGCATGTACCTACTTACAAATGAGGCATTCAAAATATTTGCAAAATTGAGGTGCACCTTAATGAACGAATACTTATTACACATATTATTCATTATATGCATAATTCATGTATTAATATGATATAACGATCTTTTATACATATTATAAAACGAATAAACCAATACGGCCCCATATTTATTAAAATTATTCATATATTATATATATATTTTAATTTATGCCCCGAATGCCCCGAATGCCCCGAATTTATGAGGGGTTGTTGTGTTGTATCGGGGTTTAGCTAAATTAATTATCTCAGGAAAATACCCAGGAAATTAATTCATTTCCTATTTGGGAAGGTGTTAGAGGTGGTCCGGGCGCAATCGGTACACGTTTCGCCAGTAACTTTAAGTAAACAACCCAGATTTTCCGAACGAACACACCCCATCCACTTTTTACTATTTTCGGTAAGCTTATTGGTCAGAACCACTAATACTTATTCTCCCATAAAACCCATCCACATACACTTATACACCCACACTTTTAATCAATTAATCGCCCCTTTTAATTGACTTTATCGAAAATGTATATACCCATTTGAAAGCGCCCGAAAAGCTTCATATAAAAATATTTTTTTCTAATAATTAAAGCTGTAATAAAGATGCTGAAAAAGTAGGTTGAAAGGTAAAGATAATAAGTATATGTGGGGCAGTGTGCAACAAGGGTATCACGTGACCACCCTCATTCCAACACCTTACTCATCTTTCAACTTACGTAACATCTTTAAATCGTAACTTTAAATATTAGAACTAAATTCATTAAATAGCGCATTTAAAGCGCTTTCGAATGAACCTAGTGCATTTTGTTAAATATTAGTTTTGGGTGCGATATGGTCAAATATGTACGTTTGATTCAATTGGCATTGGTGATACTTAGATTTGTATGGTGATTTGTATGTGTAAGAAAGTACCTTTGGTGCGATGTAAGTGAGATTAATCAGGCTAGTGAGTATGAACCAATAAGATGCTTGAAAAAAGTGGATGGGGTGTGTTCGTTCGGAAAATCTGGGTTGTTTACTTAAAGTTACTGACGTTTCGCCATACAAATCCCCATACAAGCTGGTGTACTCAACGTTTCGAAGGCCCGTGCTTTAATTCGCCCTCATCAATTTCAGTAGATCTGTTTCATTCAATTGTATTACAACGAATAAAGTCGCTAGCCTGATATAAATAAAATCGATTGAAAGCGCATGAAATGCTCAATTGAAAGAATCCAGTTGCATCATCATAGCTTTACTAGTCGTTGAGTAGTGGGTGGTTGAATTACAATGGGTTGATTTCACAACTGAAAAAACAGAATCAACTAAGCCACACTTAGCCGAGTCTAGCCCATCTAGGGCTAGGGGCACTCGCAGGTGTGGCTTAGTCATCTTTTTATAAGCCGTTTTTCAACAACAGCTTTTCAACCAGTTGTTGCTCAACGACGAAAGGGTCTGAAATCATGCAACCGGCTTCATTCGATTCGTCTAAATAAGATTCATATATTGGTATTTTCTCATATTTTCTTACAGATTGGGTAAGGTAAGATTGACCTATAAAAAGATGAACAATCAGGGGGCGAGGCAAAAGAAAGTAAAAATAAGGTTGCGGGGGAAAGGAAATGCAAGGCTCTGATTGGCTAAAATCGAAGAAACAAGGGCAACAGCAACAACAAACACAGCTGAAACCACAGCTTCAACCATAGCTTCAACCACTTAAAGGGTCAACAGGTCAGGTCAGGGACCTGACCTAGGAGGGGTTGCCTTTCGTCTTTATATAAGGGATTCAAAGCCCCTGAAAGGGTAGCCTCGAAGAGGATGACTAAGCACAGTCTCGAAGAGGATGATTAAGCAAAGCCTCGAAAACTGGCCCCTGCGCAAGGGGAGAAACTTATGTAAGCAGCTATGCATCCAATTAAACGTTGTAAAAAGGGGGAGACAAGGGAAAAAGGTGGGTCAACGAGAAAGATGCACCCAATCAAAAGAAGGCGCTTACCTAATCGATTTCTGACAACCATATCGGGAGCCGTCAAGTCGATGAAAACCTGACCTAAACTGACCAATTGACCAATCGACGGCCGTCCGGGCAGGTTGAATAAAACGTTGAAAAGGGTGTAAAAGTGAGAAATCGAGGAATCGAACCTGGGGATCTCAGGGCTGTGGTTTCAGCTGACTAAGACCCCGAGAAACGGATGGGGTTGAAGAAACCCGCTTAATTCAGCGATGCACCCAATCAAAAGCTGTAGGTGAGCTAGCGCGGAGCTAAAAAAGATTCAACGCCGGGTGGGCGGTTCGAACCGTAAGAGCTCGGGAAAAAGACCCTTCGTGTGGCGAGGGTGTGGCGCATTTTGTGGCTGAAATTCGGGGTTATTGTGTCCGCGGATGCGGGGACCTCACGTTATATATATAATAAATATTTATATTTATATAAGAGCAATGTTGGCCGCGCTGTATGTATGTCGCGGGGTTCCCGCGCTGTATGCGGGCCGGGCATCACTGGTACCTTCCCCGCCATACAAATCCCCATACAAACACATGTACTTTCAATGCTCACCCCGCGCGCACCTTCAATTGAACTTAGAAAAATCCACGCGCCTACACCCACCTACATACCCTTTCAATCTACCGTTTCCCACCCCTTTAATTTCCTGTTAAACTTTTTATAATTATATAATCAGTTAGATCTCGAAAAGCGCTTTCGATTGATCTAGGTTGCATCTATTACAGATTGTTATTTAGGTGGGAAATCAGCTTCGAAGCTGGGTGCATTTAGTAGTTTTTTACTAAGGTGGTCCTGTGATACCCTTTGCGCAGGCCTTTTTGCCCTATATGCGATTACCTTCTAATCTGATTTGCCAGCCATATAACGATCTATGAGGCATGCAAGTTGGTTCATTCGAACGCGCTTTTCGAGATTTATCTAACTGCGTAATTGTAAAAAATGAAACGTAAAACTGAAAGGGTGGGAAACGGGGGATTGGAACAGCTTGTAGGTGGGTGTGGGAGAAAAGTAGGTTGAATTGATTGAATTTCGTGGGGAGCTGGTACCTTTAATTGTATGGCGATTTGTATGGGACTTGAAGTACCTTTTGACACCCCGCATACAGCGCGGGAACCCCGCGACATACATACAGCGCGGCCAACATTGCTCATATATAAATGCGATATAATGATTTAAAATACTATATTATTTCGTCCATTAATGCACTTAAATTACATAAAAGAACTAATATGGTAATAACTGCATAACTGCATGTCATTCATGTATATATGCACCTAAAAAGTTTATGAAATAATAGAGGGATTTACAGGTTGAACGTTTTGTGTGAATAATCGGGGTATTATTATTTATGATTTCATTATCTATGGAAACTGGCAATTGGACGGAAGGGCACATGCATGAATTCCTTATGCCTTGAGCTGTTCCCAAGCTCTCACTTTCGTCGTTCCCATTTTCCATCTCAACAGATTCGCGCAACTTTGATGGAGACCCAGGGAATATTCCGTCCTCCACCTGGACTCGTTTCCTCCAACTTCGTCAACTCGTTCATCAACCCTTGTCCAAATCAATCCGCAGCATAAAGACTCCCCCCAAGGTTGCCTAAATTGAACACCACTCCCAGTGGGCGCTTGGGGAAATCGAGTAATCGTGGCTCGTGAGGTACATTCCGTCAGAGCCGTTCCATATCGGTCATATGCATTATCGTGCTTATCCCAACGTGTAACAGCTTACTTCGTCTCGTCCTTGATTAAGGCGACGATCATGCTGTACAGATAGAAAAAGAACATGACCAGATGGAAGCCAAGCTTGATGAATGATTCCTGTGTGACATATGTTAGATTAGGTTACTTTAATATCTGTATCTGCCAAATGTTCATACCTTCTTGTGAACGTTAAGTTTTCTGAAGATCTCAGTCGCGTCCAGTAAGTGAGTGTTGTCGACGATCCTATACACCGTTTAGTAATTATACCTTTGGAATGTGCCTTATTTGAGGTGGTTTTGGCGCAACGTACTTCTTGATGTTCCAGGCAAGAAGCGGCAAGTTGAGAATCAGTGCCACCCAGTATCCGTTGATCAGGAACAAGAATGTCAGGAATCCATGTACGGCAGCTTCGGGGATGATGTAGGTATTAAGACGGTTGCAGAGGTCAATAGGGTTAATGTAGTCACTAAAACGAGCAACTGTTAGTTGAAAGATTTCTCTAGAGCACACAAGAGAAACAATGACGTAGATCATCGGTGTCTTCTGCGGAGCATAGCTTCGAGAGGTAAAACCACATCACCACATCACACTTCTATATTGAGTCTGTCGCACATACCATTCTAAATCGCTATACATAATCGTAAAGAATACTTGGAGGAAAAGATTGACGGCATTTATGAGCACGGCGAAGAGGTATAACCACGCCTCGCCCGACATCTTGACGGTTGTGTTTACGGAGGACTAGAGAGAGAGTACGTGTTGACGTGAGGCGATCCGTTGGGATATCAATATAATCCCTGACTCCTTGCTTTGATCGGGTACCAGCTGTATGCGAGCTTTCTGGTATTGATTGACTGGTCGGTGTCGAGCACGAGTATAGAGGACTGGAAGTTCGATCGAAAAGACGGAACGGGATGGTCGAGATTAGAAGAATGCGGAGATAAGGCTGCAGGATTGTCTAGCGTTGGTGGAAGCCGACGTTTTGCGCTGCGCTATGTAAACTGTACTATGTAGAATTACAGCGAAAGACGCAAGGATAACGCACGGGCACGGGCACGTAGGAGTAGTAGATACGTGTCGTCGGGATTATAGACAGATAGACAGACAGACGGATATTGAGAATCCCCGCGATTAATTAAAACTAGGGTCAAGGGTGAGGCCTATTTGTCGGTTGTTTTGGGAAATTTGGGGTGGTGGTGATTTGTGCGGGTAGATGATGAAAGCGGCTCGCGCGAAGGAGGGAAAAAAAAAGCTTTACCTTCTTTTGCGAAGAAGGAAATCGGGTCTCGAAGCAAAGCTTGCCCAGGTGGTGAAGCTTTCGGCTAAGGTCCACTAAAGGTACTTTTTCGGGGGGTGCTCTTTTTTACGTACAGGGTAGGTACATTCTTCAAGGTTCTTTCTATTGAACGGTCCCCCACATTAGAGGCTGGAAAATAGAGGGGCAGGGACATGCAGAAAACCGTTTACTTCCCTAACTTCCCTAATACGGTAAACCAAAGACAGCTAAGCAGCTACCAAGGTCAACTCCGTCAACGGTGGTTGGGTTGATCCATATGTAAAAGGGGGGAGTTAAGAAGTCATTCCCATCAAATACATTATCAATGGTAATGCTCCACCATAGTAGGTACTTATGTTCACCGAATATTAACTATATTCAAATGAACGAAAGTCCACAAAATAGATCCATCATGTACAACTTATCTTTCCATCTTATCTCTTCTCTACTACGTATAACTACCTATATTATGCTTAAACCTGATCCGGCAGAATATGCATCGCTCGCCTATAGAATCAAACGTCTCATACGACTATCTAGGCACTCTCAACTACCGTTCGTTCCATTCTCTACGGCAGGCATTGGTATGGGTCCTCCAGGCGAGGTCTCTGTTCGCGCTGTCAATACCTCCACTCCTGTTTCAGTTACCAGATAAGTATGCTCTGTATTGACATTCAATTAGTACATTCATGCCTCATACAATCTTATACGAAGAAGGGGGTTATGATTAACTCACCAAACTGAGCAGTTCTTTTACCATCGATCGTAGCGCTTGTCCAGTTATCAGGCCAGGTAACATCCCGATATTTCCCCAACGCGATCATAGGCTCGATGGTGAAGGTCATACCGGGTTTACACTCTCCTACGGCCTTATTCCTTGCGTAGTGCGGCACGTTAGGCGGGCAATGGAATAGGCTGTTGACCCCGTGGCCACAGTATGTCCTGATGACACTACAATTCTTCGATTTGGCGTGCTTCTCGATAATGTTGCCGAACTCTCGTATCAAAGTTCCTGGCTTAATAAGCTTAGCTGCCTCGTCTAGACATTCTCTAGCAGCTTCGACTACTCTGACCGAGTCGGGGTCCGCCTTGGCCTTGTCGCCCACGTAATATGTCTCGTTTAGATCTGCGTGATAACCTCCGTGGTATACTGAGACGTCTAGGTTTATGATGTCGCCATCTAATAGAACTCGCTGATCTGGAATACCGTGGCAAATGATTTCGTTGACCGATGTACAGAAAGACTTGGGGAAATTGTTGTAGTTTAAGGGGGAGGGATAACACTGTGTCAATTAGCCCCCGTGCGGGTTTCCCGGGTTAGAAGGGACCATAGTCAGCTCACCTCTCGTTCTATAGAAGCCTTGTGGCAGACTTCGTCGAGGTAATCAGTCGTGACGCCGGGTCGGACTTCTGCTGCCACAATATCTAAAACTTCTCGGCCAAATCTGCACACCTTCCGCATAGCCTCCTGACCTTTGGTATCGAGTATGTCGATCTTATTCCTGTTGATAAATCGTTCGCTCTTGGGGAAACCGGTCTCGGCATAGTCGGGGTGTGGTATTGACTTCGGAACAGGGCGTCTGTCGGATAAGGGATAAACAGGGCGTAAGGAGCCGGTGTATGCGAAGGAAGGGAATGGGTTGAAGACACCGGTTGCTGGATCAGGTTTAGAGACGACCTTTGGAGTTCTAATGCTGTCAAGAATACCGTTCGTGGTCTTGCCTTGTGCGACCTTGTGCAATATTTTGTGCTCATTCTAGAGTGGAAGCAAAGAATCGAGTTAGTATAGGATATGAGATGAGGAGTAAGACCATGGCTGAAGCATACGAACCCAGTTCTTCTTGAAGCAATCCTGCGAGCAGAAGTTGCTACCCTTTACGCCTATCTTCAGACACGTAGGACATTGAAGGGCAGAGGCATCGTTCTCACAGTCTTTCCCAATACACTTTTTATTGGATGGCGTTTCGGTGGCCATGATGGAGGAGTTCGCTGGACTATCTGATATGAAGGGAATGTCGATGGCGCTATTAACAAAAATAGGGTAGAAAAATGAGTGATTATCGAGTAAAAGTAATATGAGTCTGAAATTTATGTAAATTTATTGGATCAGGTTGATTGAAGTCCTTCGCCTTGTAGGTCAAGAGAAAGGCGCAAGGCGCAAACCTTTCCATCCCACCAGCCCACTTACACTTACACTGCCCCACATAAATCTGCGATGCTCAAAGTGGGGCCACTGAAATGGTCCGGTCTTTGCTTATTCCTTCCTGCCTCGTTCAGCCCGTTCAACCCGTTACACGCGGTACACAGGCAGGTATGTACAGTAGGTACATGCACTAGTTAGCCGATAACTATCCGCTTCTACCTAGCTATCCAGAAAACATATGATGACTTCCATACAAATTTCATTGTCATTGTTCAACTTATGAATTAATAAAACCCGTGGTTGAAATTTACTCTCATCTTTTCCGAATTCCTGTTCTCTCCCATGGTGTTTAGAAATGCCTGGTCAGAAATATGTAGTAGTCGGCGCAGGCCCTGTTGGGTCGTTGGCCGCGTTGTATGCGGCTAAGAGAGGTCACGATGTGGAAATATACGAGCTTCGAGGTGGTAGGTTATAACCTCTTAGGCAAGCACGTACTGTTATAGACCCAACCGATTAGTCAATGGAACCTCATATGTGAAACAAAACTGATGTGGTGCAGATCTGCGGGATCCTTCAACGACACCACTGAACTTCACCAAGTCTATCAATCTAGCTCTTTCCGAAAGAGGCATTAATGCTATGCGCCACGCTGACCAACAAGACCTCCTCGATCATGTAGTCTCAGCAACAATCCCTATGCGAGGGAGGATGATTCATGGCAGGCGTCCATCTGGAGAACTATATGAAGAACCTCAGGATTATGACATCCATGGAAGGGTAATGCAACACCCCCATCGGCTCACTTGAAGATAGCTTGTTAATTGAATAATGAAGACTATATTCGCCGTCGATCGAGCCGGTCTTAATACACGGCTACTGGATATTCTCGGCGCAATGCCCAATGTCAAATTCTTCTTCAATTATAAGCTCACCGGGGCAGATTTCAAACGGCGAAAAGCCTGGTTTGAGGTTCGGGGCCAAGACTCGCCATCTGGTCGACCCGAAGAGATCGAAATCTCATTCGACTTCATGATGGGTGCCGACGGAGCTCATTCCGCTGTTAGGTATCATCTGATGAAATTCACCAGAATGAATTACCAACAGGAGTACGTCGATACTCTGTGGTGTGAGTTCCAGATCACACCAAACGCGAGTGATGAGTTGCATGATCAAAAAAGCAAATTCCGCATATCCCCCAATCATCTTCACATTTGGCCGGGAAAGCAGTTCATGTTCATCGCCATACCCAGCGAGGTATGTTAAGATTTCTTGCTGATCGGCGGCAGTGCTGACAGGACATAGGACGGCTCTTTTACCTGCACTCTCTTCTTGTCGGGGGCTGAGTTTGCCAATTTAGAAGCAGACTCATCAAACTTGCCGACTTTTTTCGACCAGCATTTCCCTGGCGTCACTTCGCTTATCGAGCCCAGTGAACTCATTTCCTCGTTTGAGGCAAATCCACATCTACCTCTGATTAATATCAAATGTCAGCCCTACCACTACTCTAACTCGGCCGTCATTCTAGGGGATGCGGCACATGCTATGGTACCCTTCTACGGCCAGGGGATGAATGCCGGGCTTGAGGATGTCCGCATCCTCTTTTCCATCCTAGACAAGCATGCAGCCGCCGAAAACAACAACCCAGATGACCCCGAATCCAACGATGCAGCATTTCAAAGAGGGATGGCTCTTGCAGAATATTCGGCCCTCCGTGTCGCCGATGCCCATGCAATCAACGATCTCGCCTTACAGAACTACGTCGAGATGCGTGCCTCTGTCCTAAGCCCTACATACCGCCTTCGCAAGTTCTTGGAAGAGTTTATGTCTGTCCACCTGCCTAGCCTCGGCTGGCAGACGAAATACTCTCGCGTAAGTTTCGGGAATGAAAGGTATTCCGAGGTGGTAGAAAAAAGTGATCGCCAAGGCAAAGTTCTTGTCCGTGGATTTGTTGCCATGCTGTGCGGCCCCATCGTCGTAGGGGCTTTGGGTCTATATTTTAGCCAACGTCGTGGCCTAGGTGGTGTACCCCTCCTTAACGCCATTCGCAACTTGGCGAAATAATCTCACAAGTTCCTGATCCGACGATGAATTAACGGCACTAAAGACTACACCACTCGAAACAGCAATAATCGAATTCGATCTTTGGTATAGGCTTACTCCCCAGAGACTGGTTAAACCTAGATTAATCAAACGTGCCACTTAGGTTGTAACAACACCCGTTGATTCTTGTGTCGAGTAACATAATTCATAGTAGGTAATTATGGCCACACATGCCAATTTGAACAGAAGGAAACAAACGCCAACCCCACGTACTAACGACTAATGTGTCCAGTGATTCCACTACAAGTTCGCCGTCAAGAGAAAATGAGCGAAGTATTTCCACGACGTAGAATGTGTTCTCCTAAAGTTAACAATAACTAGTACCCAGGAACTTCTATCTAGTGTTACAGAGATGAGCGACATTATAAATGTTCTAGCCCCGAGAATAGATGAAATCGAAGGCTTTGTCAATCCCAAGAATCCACGGTGAGCAAAAAGCTGGATTTGGATTAGCTCTAAGCACCTAAGATCGCGAGTTTCTACCGAAATGGCCCTATCATGTCTCGTCAAAAGCTCACTGCATGCTAATGCAGTCATCAAGTGGGGGCAGCGGCATGATCGGAGATAGGAGAGCGGACTTTCTACGATCAAGCGGCATCCCAACTCGATGTTAAATATATCGATCGTGCCACGTGAGCGGACATCAGACACAACTGTCTTCCCGGGTTCCCACATACCACAATGGAATTAAGAAAGCAGAAGCATATGTCTTTGGAAATAATCAGTCGCACAGCAAAGTTAAGCACTCTGTCAGCGTAATTGACAATATAGGCGAAATCTCAACCCCGATTATGAGTCACCTAATCAGTAATATGAAAGTAACACGGTGGCGTTGATGTAAGGACCAGTTCCTGGAGACACCGACTACAATTAGCGACTGTCCGTAAGTCCGCTCTCCTTATGTCTTAAGAGCGGGTTGACTTAAACTCGGATGGACTTCTAAGGTCACTGTGTCAAGCACCAAGATGGATCGTAGAGCCCGGTTCGCTTGTATTGCGTGTCGGTACAGTATACCTCGTTTCCTAATCTAGAACATCTGGGCGGTTGACTTATAGCCTTTAGGCGACTAAAACGAAAATGCCCGAAAGAGCTACCGTCTTGCTCTCTGGTAAGCCTGATCAAGGAAACCTAGGTAGGCATGTGAGGATACTGACGCATCCCATAGTGTCTTCGCCTCGAAAAACGATGCGAGTATCCGCTACGAGCTCGAAATGCGTCTGATAACACGAACGGCGAATCAGCCACATGCTCCCAAAGCCCAAATGGGGAAACTAGCTTGCAACTGTCGAATAACGGCTCAATAGACTTACAGTTGGGTTACGAACGTGAGGCGCTGTTGGGAAATGGGAGTATCCGTGATTTCCCGGCTATGTTCTTCCTAGACTCCGAGGTTTGCTTCAAGCCCTTGTCATCAGAGCTTAATCAAGCAATGCCTTCTGCAGCTCCCTGTTATAACCTTTCAACAGAAGCACTGATAGTACACGACAATTATTTCTCCACAATTCACCACTGGCTACCCATTCTGAGCAAGAAAATTGCTCGACGACACCTAGGAGAGCATGCCCTAGTTCCCAACTCACCTTCTCAACTCCTGTTTCTCTGTATGAAGTTGGTGTCAGAGCCTATACCATCAGAAATATCCCCAAGAGTAAATAGAACCTACGCACAGGTCCTAGAGACCTTGCTTAAGGTAGAAAACTCATGTCTCCCCTGTCTTCAGCTCCTACAATCTGTCATATTGGTCGCTATCTACGAGATTGGCCATGCTGTCTACCCGGCAGCTTACTTGCGCGTTGGTCATGCTTCGAGACTCTGCGTCATGATGGGGTTCCATGACCGTAAAAGCGCAAGTCAACTATTCAAAGATGCGGTCGGGTGGACGGGGCGAGAGGAAGAGCGCCGTGCGTGGTGGGCAGTATTTTGCCTCGATAGGTACCTGGCTCATGATTCTCACTATTATTTCATTTTCAATTAACTTATGTGTGGATAGAATCATGAATCAAGGTGTTAGCGGAATACCTTTAACGACCCCTGAACCGAGCCCGGGAGAACTGCTGCCTTGCCCGGAAGAATCGTGGAACGAAGGTGGAATCGGCTTTAACGAACCCTTATTCGCGGCATCGTTCTCAAACAACACGAGTTTAGGATCGTTCGCCAATGTATGTCAGGCAGCACATGTTCTCGGTCGTGTCCTGCATCATCGCGATAATCTTCATAACAGTAACGTAGACCTTTGCTTCCGGGTGTCAGAGGCGAAACAACTCCATCACATCCTCATAGCCCTATCGTCTCACCTCAGCGATATTTCTCAAGAGTCAATGTCCTCCGGAGCTTCTATATCAGTTGCGACAGCCATATGCTTCTCGGCTCGCCTCATCCTATATGAAATATATGCGTGTAACGAGAAATACTCAACCGACCATGGCAGATCCTCCGATGAAGCGGAGATGCAGCAGAATTCAATGGCTGGTATTTTAGATTCCGCCGGGAGTATTTGGCAACTTTCTCGGCAAAGCCTTGATTTACTTAATCAGGACAGTCAGGATGGTCTCAGTAATTGCAGTCCTCTCTTATGCCACTGCTTGTACACTGTCGCGGCCGAGTGCGAGTGGTTGATGCGCGAACAGGAGGACTCGAGCGCAAGAATATGGTTGCGAGATATCGTGGAGCTTCTCCAGATAATTGGGAAACGATGGCAGGTCGCAGGTAAGTTCGACACGATTACATGTATGCAACTTCAACTTCTAATAAGACATAGGTGTTTATTTATCAGAAGTTTACAAGTGGCCGGGATACAATAGCTTGGTAAAATCATAGGAGACACGATATAATCACACGCCTTTTGCAGATTTTCATTTTTAGATCGTGATATGGATGGTCTTGACATACTACCTTAGTAACTATTAAAACCTAGCGCTTTTCTATATCCTATAGGTATTCAAAGACGACCTCTGATTTTGATTTCTAACGACCGTATGGGGACGTAGGCCAAGAACGCCACAACAACCGCGAATTCAAACCCCAAATCCCCAGTCTTTTCTGCGATAGGTCCAGTGTACCAGTCTGCCTGCATCGAAGGAATGATAAACGCCCACGCGATCAGAACAGATGCCAGGGCACTCAAGCCTGTTGGCAGCGCTCGACCGTCGTTCCATATCTTTGGATCGAAACTATTGGGGTCGCCCTTTCGGAACCACAGGTATTCGGTCAAGAAGCAGGTCACCGAGGCCCCGGCGTAGTAACCGATAATGCTGAGGAAAGCTACCACCGACGTGACGAAGGATCTCGAGGCGGGGATCGCAACGGCGATGATGACCGCCGTAGCCACGACAGATAGCACGATGCGGGGTACTTTACGAAGAATGGGCGCCACCGCAGTGAGGTTGAAGGACACACTGTAGATATCCCGACCACAAGTCCCGAGGACGGACAGTCCCAATACCACCAAAATAAACCGACCGAAATCCCCCAATCGCGTGATCAAAATATTGCCAATCACAGTCCCGACCCCACCGGCCTTATACGCCGCCGTCCAAGCCGGGATAGTAAAAACCGCGCCCCCAATAGCCGCCCCGAAGACCATCAGCAGCGAGAAGGGCAGCGCGATGCCGAAAAGGCAGTACATGGCGATGCGCAGCCGCGGCGCCGTCGGCGGCATGTAGCACGCGTAGTCGCCGGCGACGTTGCTCCAGGTGACCATGTTGCCGGCGGCGAAGGCCACGATGCCCATGTACTCCTGGGCGGACGTGCGCTGCGGCAGCGGCGTCTGCAGCCACAGCTGGTCGCCGGCGGCGCCGACGAGGACGACGATGGCGATCAGCGTCGGGATCCACGCCCACCGCGTGAAGAAGTGCATCACGCGGTACCCCATGAAGCCGATGGCGAGCGACAGCACCATGATGATGGCGATGGCGGCCTCGACCGGCAGCGTCCCCGGGCGCACGGCCGCGAGGCACTGCGCGCCGTTGATGCTGCCGGTTACGGCGAAGCCGCCGACGGTCAGGGTCACGACGACGGAGGTTAGGACGTTGCAGTATTTTCTTGTTTCTCGTTTAGCGACTCGTTTGTAGATGATAGTATGAGATTATGTGCTTACCCGAAACAATATCGCGACTGGATCATCTGTCGCATCCCTGTCAGCGGCGCGATGGTGATGATGTACGCGGCTGGCAACGCGAATAGGAACTGCAGGAAGACGATCATCAACGCTGCATCTCTTAGCGATATGCCGAAACCGATGGTTGCCGCGGAGCCAATGCCAATCCTACAGATAGATGCCTTAGTTTGGGGGCCATTGCCATGGCGCATGTACATTGTAGGAGTTGGGGTACTCTTACGGTAATAAGCTCGTCATAGACGTCGCGAAGACGGTGAATACATTCACATATCGAGTGTCAGTTCTCTTTTCAACCGGCACTGGCTCGGCGCCGCGCAGCTCGACACCATGGTCGGAGAATTTTGCCCAGAAGAATGATCGTGGAGCTTGGAATTGGTCCTCGATCTCGCTGACTTCACTTGTCGCCCCCGACGGGGACTCCTTAGTTCCCATCTCGACATCGCTCACCGTGCCGGGCGCCTTAGCCACTTCCTCCTTTTCGGCCGTGTAGTCAGCCATGTTTTTATGTAGCACAAGTCGGCGCGCAACGTCAATCCGGTACCACGATCCTCCTTGTAGATACTTGAGGTTCTGCGCACGCTAGGTGAACAAAAGAGAGGGTTTCGTAGCAATCAAAGCCTTTTAGTTGCCCTACCATCGGTAAGCTCCCGCTTCTCTGCCGTGGCGGCATCCCGTTCCGCGTTGTAGCGTAGCATCGTACAGGGTAAATATGCATATTATTGGTCGTAAAGTACCAACATGCTTTTAACCCTTGCGAGTCCGTGCTAGAAGCTGTCCTTGGATAGGTGTGATTGGCACTCTGTTATCTGTCACTATTGCTTCTTCAGCGATGCCTAGCTGACGTGATACGAGAATATTAGTATTGGCCTGTAAAAATGGTGGCTGGAACCCTGGCTGCCGGCGGCAGGCAGCCCTAAAACGAGGCAGTCTAGGCCTTGGAGACAGTGCTAAATGCCTGCCATTAAAAGAGTCTATGAATATTAAGTCAAGGTTGCCATAAAAACACCATACATGTAAAAAACACGAGATAGATGACACGTCAGATTTTGTCGTCTAGCGATCGAGTAAGAGGGCAAATTGGCCCAGGTCGGCATCAACCTTTCTTTCTTCAACTAGATTTAAGCCAAGAGGTTTTATCGCTGCTAGCACTCACAATTATGCGCTTCGACCTGCGTCCTGCAAATGGGCAGCATTGGACATCACCGGACATAGTGATTCCCTTACCAATCGCGCTACCCATTCCTAAGGCTGCCGGTTCGGACGATCTTGATTTTGAGATGGTAGTTAGATATCCGATTCCCGCCCGCTGTCCCACACCTCCTCGCAAATTTCTACCTATTATTACTTAACAATAGCACCTCACTACAGGTTACCATCGGCTGGCCCCTCCCTCAGCCCTAGCAGCGCCTTAAGAACACAACTGATGTCTACCTAGTTAGATGTCTGTAGGAAAAGAACGCCCACATTGGCCAATAAGATGCTAACTGTATGCTGTGAAACGCGAAGAAGCTACGAGAAGGTGGGGTTGTAAATGAATGAAGCTGATTTTTTTGGATTTCTTTTTGTAACTTAAGTGCAAGAAACGAGCACCGCAGGTGAACGGATTTTCAATAGGTGCACATATATAGTACCTCACAACCCTACATTGATATTCTTATTAACTAAGAGGTAGTTACCAGGTAAGTACTTGGTATGGTAAAGGTAACGGCCTAATTAAAAAATCTCACACTGCGATATTGTGAGGCTTCCTACAGTAGCACCTCCATCTCGCAAATGTCTGGTATTTTTAAAAATCCACTAACGCTCCTTAGGTACTACTATCTGGGTACCATTTGGAAATACACACCGACCAGGCACGAATCTGATGGGCTTACTTCTCAACTGGCAACTCGGCACTTCGATGTCCTGAGAACGCGATACGCCACGTTTTGCCGCTCGCCTCGGGGCGAGGTACCAGTTCAATGTTGATGTCATCGTCAGGCTGCTCCATGGCCTCCGCTTGTGAAGACTTGGCAGTCGACGGGAGCACCCAAGGCGCCCCACCAGCCGGTTTGATATCAAAACGAAGGAGAAGAAGTGTGGCCAAAAGTAGGATCTCGCTTGTGGCAAAGTGGCGTCCGGGGCACAACGTGGTACCTCCGCCGAATCCACGGAAGGCGATAGAGCTGAGGCGTTTCTTACTACTACTTTCCTGCTTCATAAAGCGTTTGTGGTAAAATTCATCCACATTCTCTCCCCAAACGGCCGGGTTGCTGTGCTGCGCCCTAGCCGACATCATGATAATCCCGCCTTTCTTGACCAGGTATCTATTATTTAACATATGATCTTCCGCGACGATGCGAACCGAGTTAGCCATGCCGTGA
Source organism: Annulohypoxylon bovei var. microspora (assembly GCA_022836615.1). Lineage (NCBI taxonomy): Eukaryota > Fungi > Ascomycota > Sordariomycetes > Xylariales > Hypoxylaceae > Annulohypoxylon > Annulohypoxylon bovei. Next base: position 400,191 of record MU405219.1, on the reverse strand, counting down.
TAGCGAAAGACCTCGTTGTAGGTAGAAAGGAGGATCGGACATGAGTTGAGAATGAAACTGAGGTCGATTGTGGAGGTCCCGTCAGAGTCGTCCTGGACCGCTTGTTCAACTTCATCCCGACAGTCTTGCAAGACAACTGGGTCACTGAAAATGCGATAAATCACCCAAAACGCCGAGGGGGCAGTATTGGCGACATTGTTGAAAACCGTGCCTAGTAGTACGCGCGGAATATCAGCTTCGGGCAATTTTTGGTCGATACAGTGTTTGGTAAACTGCTGGATATAAGCGGATCCTTGCTTATAGCTGCCATCTTCGTAATACTTTGTGAAGCTCTTGACAAGATTCTCGCGGCTCCGGATTGCTGCCCTGAAGAAGATATTCTGTGGTAGAATGTCCAACATGAGAAACATGATGGCTGGGTGGTATTTACTGATATGCAGGATCATCATCAGTCTTGTAACATGGATAGTAGCCTACGCTAAGCAGGTTAATACTTACTGCCAATCCTCGAGATTCCGGACATCTCGCATCGGATTCGATGGCCCATACACAGCATCGGTAGTAGCACGCATGATTTGTTTATCGATCCATTCGAACATAGGGATAATCGTCGGAGCATCAAACCCCGTTAGAGTTTGGTCGAAGACGCTGAATGCTTTGGCGTTCAACGCATCTAACGCTGGGCCGTTGCTCATCGTAGGATGAGTGGCCTTGACCATACCATTGACAAAACCGGACTCAGTGACCATGTCATCTTCCAGGATGGCGACGGAGTCTTTGCCGACGCCCATAGCTGCCTGTGCCGCCTTGACCTGGATGGGTCCGAATATCAGCGTACGCCATTGCCGCTGCACCACGGGGATAAAATCTAGCGAGTTGACGACGTAGATGCGGGTACCGGGAATCCTAAGGGTATACATAGGAAGTTCTTGGTGGCGTTTCCTTGCAGCAGTGTTAGCAGGCTTTCATTCGGGTCTCCCTAGCAAGTAGACTACGACGAAACATAGTACTCACCTCATGATGGCATAGAAGTTCATGCTCCATCTTACCATGCCGAGTATGGGACTGAGGAAAGGGATAGAGCTAGAAACTATGGGCGGCTCATTATTGCTTTGGGTGAGATGCAAAAGCGCCCAGGAGAAAACATATGTCGCTAAGATGCCACCGAAGGCCATCATGACCGCTGCGCTCGACATTCTGTAAAAGTCAGCCGGCTCAACGGGATCGCACCAATATGACGGCGAAAGTTATTGATGCAGAGTTTAAAGACTTCTAGATTTCAAGTGCTCAGTTTACTTTTACCTGATGTTGGGGCACCTGCCACTATGTACATGTTAAGACAAGCAAGAGCTGTTATGTAGGATAGGGCTGGACCCAACGATGTCTGGTCTACATAGGTTTAAACGGAGACCTGCGGCTGGGTTCATATTGTTCTCGGTACCTACTTGACTTATTACCTACATCTTATTCGACGATACGTGCCAGTACATACGATAAAAGTGCATGGGTGCTTCCAGGTGCGTGCTATTTTTGCGCGACCTGAAATTGGAGATTGAACAGTGGGTTGAACATCCCATTCCTTCGCAAACATCTCTAATATTGGTTTGGTTTGGCCCCTAATTTGGAGTATAGTATCACTAATCAGCCCTAGGGTTCCAAGATTGTCTTAAAGTAACTTACATACACTGAAGATAAAGCCTGGTTAAATAGCAAGGGGATAAATTAGCACATGCTCCATTGATTTTGACGCTATTTTTAGGATGCGTTCAATATTTCCCCTTTAAAAAGTAACATGCATGGAGTATCTGGGCAATCCTGACCTGTGCATAAAACCAATGTCGTTATCGCTATCTAGGTATTTTAGTAAATCAAAGAAACCAAGCTCATGTAGTTGGAAAGTAACATCTCATTCTTCCGCTGCGAAGTGCCAGTTAACAATTTGACTATACCATCGAAGTGTCATCTTCAAGCATCTGGTGCCATCGTATATGTGCCTGGCTTACGTCCTGTACCGATTCAGCACTGTCACCAGACCTATTCACCTCCACCCAGGTGCCCGTCCAGCCAGTTTCATAATTCTCAGCGTTAAAACTAACTGGCGCTGCATCTGCCTCAGTTTTGTCCTCTGACTGAGATCCTATGTGCGTCCGGTCTGAATCCTGTGACTCGGATGATACGCCTTCTAGATCAATGCATGTGTCTACAATGCTATCGTAAACATTCCGCCTCTTTCCTGTCTTCCCAGTTAGCCAAGACCTGCCGAACGTAGGCGGTCGGTCGGAATCAAATGCTGGGGGGTTGTATCTTGGCTTTGTCTTCCTCGTCTGTGTGAAGAGGGACCTGAATGATACGAGGCAAGCAACTAGGAAAGCTAGGTATGTAAGGCATTAGCACAGAGGACCGGGACCAGACGGGATCCGGGATGAGAGTAGAGGGTCACAATGTTGTGCTTGAGACGGAAAGCAATGGGCCGAAAACTCACAGACGATCAACTCCATCTGCATCCAAAACCAGATCCACGACATGTTCTGGGACTGCGAGTAATCGCTGGCGACCCGACCATAGCTTATGGTGCCGCGAATGATGGCCATAGCCACAGTAAATAGTGTGAGCATGAACATGAATGACAGATAGAGCTTCTTCTTGAGGCTAATCCGGACTCTCCAAAGAATCTGAATCGGAAAAATCATTACTAATTTCCAACAAAATCAGTTACATACCCCTCAGAGTTCCGCAGAATTGTGTGCAAAGGGGGTGCAGTATACAGCTGTAGTGCATGTTGTCGAGCGGAGAGGGGGCATCGTACTCAACACGTCACTGAATGCATCGACAGCAGATGTCGCTTGAACTTGAATCCATTCCATGCGGATGTTAGACGGCCAGGTACATTCAGTGAGAATGATATCCACCTCGCTGGTGGTGCATTTGTCTGACCCTAGGCCAAAGAATGCCCCAAGGCATAAAATGGTGATAATGACCACGGCGTACCAAAGGCGGCGATATAAGCGGTCCGCTGAGCAGAAGATGCGATAGAAAAAGAGGAGAAAGCTGAACTTGACCCCCCAGATACCGAAGGTAGCAAGAATATCCACTGCAAGTAGTCCGTGTAGTGCCTTTGGCACGTCCTCAAGGAATGTTATCGGGGGTTCTCTCAAACCGTTACCAACCTCCTCCATCATATATACATATCCGAGACGGAGCTGGCAGATGATAGAAGTAGCGAGCATGATACACAGGACGAAAAGCATGATAAAATCATCTACGACCAGCTTGTGTAAAGAGATCCAGCGCATCCAAACGCGGCCGACGAAGGTGAGGAAGCACAATCCAAAGAATCCCCACACAACGCCCTATTGTAACGAACTTCCAGCGATTAGCGATCTATCACATCGCATATCTGGGTGATATATAGGTAAACAATAAAACTTACATAGAATGCTGCCAGTGACATTAACTCGCTGGTGGTGCTAAGCACCCCGTTTGAGGGAACGGCCATATTCCTGGTTTCTATTGGAACTCTACTTGGCGAATTAGGGGTACCTGTTAGGCAAGGACGAAGAGCAGAACCTTAGGATTGAAATTTCAACGTAGAACATTGCAGTAGATATAGCGGATGGCCGACCATCTTTGAAATCTAGCTTGAATCGCCCTTTATCAAGGATATTACAGCTAGAATACTTATGAAGATGTTTTGGGGGGTGGGGTAATGCGAAGAGTGTAGAGGGTCATGGCCATGGTGTCCAGCACTCATCCATCGCCTTTCTTGGTATAATATGCACTGCAGAGGCACGAATGGCTGTATGCATCTCGCAAAGTAACGCTGGTTGACCGTCCGATCCTTCGGTATATTGGCCTCCCCAAAATATTGGGGGCCGATAGGAAAAGTAGAATTATATACCGAATAGGTACTATTCGTAATGTGGAGGCGGTGGGTTGCACTGCATCTGAAAGATCCAACTACCTATGTATGTAAAATCTGATATCATTTACTCGCTCACACGGGAGTAGGCACCTACCTACCGTAACTCTAGACAAAATCCCCAATTAGAATAGTGATGTATTGTTCGGTGTGGTTTATACCAATCAATGAACATCGCAATGGCACCGCGGGGAGCACAGGTCCAGAAGGTCGTTTGTATCAGTAACCCCTTACCTAACGCCCCTTACTGGAGGTATCACAAGCAGGTAGCGAGTCACTTTTGCGGGCGCCTCTATCGATCTCTGATAATTCCGCTTCCCAGAGATAGTCGGGCTTCATCTAATTCAGTTAAATGGAATTCTCTTTCTCTAGGATCACCAATGAAGTAAACTGCTAACTCGAGAGATCAGACATTGACGATAAGGTGAGGACCAACGTTGCCGATGGCGCTGTCACGGTCAGCACCTTAGACCGTTGGCTTGACGAGTCCAATAAGAACAGCTACGGGATCGATCGATCCGGAGTGTCATTTCGAGACTTGAATTGCTATGGATTCGTGTCAGCAGACCAGTATAAGTCTACTTTCGCTACCTGGGTGTTCGAAATCCCAAGTCTCCTACTTCGTGTGATCTCGACGAAACGACGTCAACCGCAAAGGGTCAAGATTCTTCGCGGTCTCAACGGCCTAGTCCGCCCGGGTGAGCTACTCCTCGTGCTCGGCAGGCCAGGAAGTGGATGCTCAACGTTCCAAGTTGGTAACGCCATGCTTCGCGGCATCAGCGGAGGCGAAAAGCGACGGGCAAGTCTGGCAGAAGTTTTCGTTGGTAGTGCTCAATTCCAGTGTTGGGATAATAGTACCGGGGGCTTTCTTGGCTTTTGGTTATGACCAGAAGAATTTTCGTACGAATTAAGTATAGAAGCTTATGCCCAAGATTTCTATCACAGAGTGTATAATTTGATGAAGCTTATACGATATAGCATTCCGCACTAGGAAAGTTTGTAAATAAGATAGTGATAGTTATATCTAATTATTTGACAAAGTTTGAAGGTTGATATGATTACTAATCACCAAAAATACAGAAATCACCCCTGAATCCCCACATCAACCCCTCGTCAATCATGTTGTCGCGACGTGAAAGCTCAGGCCACCATATGGCTTTATAATGAAGGGGCAAGATTGCTTTAAGACAAATAAATCATAGCCAATGGTACCTAAACAAATCAAATAACCGTTTGATTTAGTATATTTCCTGAGTATATACATATATAAGTAGGTATCTTCAATAATTTAAGCAATTATGCATTCGCTTATAAGTAAATAAATCGATAAAGCAACCCCTTGATGGCTAAGGGGATCAAGGAATCTAGCCCTATGACCACGGCAGCCAACCTTTAGTTCCATGCTTGACAGCGAGACACTGTAGTGGCTCTACATCGTAGCCTTTCTCAGAAAACAGTTTCATGAGCTTATTCCAGGGTTTATCTGTTGTTCTGCGTGCTCGCTGCCCGCCGGCGTCGACCAACATGCAAGCCACCTGGTAAGAATCTGACACATTCCTGGTATGATTTCCATAGAGATAGATCTCAATTCTTGTTGTACTTATGACATTGCAACAGAGTCTATCCAGAGGGGTCATTCCATCAGAATCCTTGGAGTTGAGTTTGGCACCGTGGTAAAGTAACGAGGGGACGATTTCGGGTGGGCTCAAGTGTAGCGCAGTGCATTCTAGTGGAGTCGTCTCCGATGAATGATGGATGTTCATTGGCACGTTTGGGTCCTGGCCAAGCTCGAGAAAACGTACAAGGAAGTCAAGACACTTATTCCGAACCTCGCCTTGCCTAGACATGGTCAAATAACATATTACCTTTTGAAATGCGATTCCATCATTTTGGATTTTATATCCATTATCCAATATGAGTCTGGCTAGCTCCTCACCACCTTCGAAATTGAGATATTGGCTAGAAACGTGGTGGTCGCTACTTATCCGAAAGAGGCCAAGGCAGAGTGAAATAAGCGACTTTTGATTATTTGCGTCGCATTTCTGCAAAAATGCCGGATCTCTCTGGAAAGATTCTCGAAAATAGAGGAGCAGTGTTGCGAATGCGGCAAACTCAATAGAGCTCTGTACCCAGGCACCAGAGACTTGGCTGATCCGACTGTATCTTTCAGGGGGAATGCTATCGAGGAATGTCTTCATACTGCGACCGGTAGATTCCTCTGATAATTTTCCATACGACATAATCTGAGTTATATCTTCTTCTTCGTCCTCCTTCTCCTTACGTTTCGCGTCTTCGTCCTTCTTACGTTTCTCACTGCTCTTATCAAGCAAATGCCATTTTACCAGGAAAGAATATCCATTCTCAAAAGTCAGCTTTGCTTCGGTGTCGAGGACTAAAGCATTGAATTTCGGCTGGCTCACAAATTCTTGAACAGTCTGATGCAGGAGTTCAACGTTTTTGCCTCGGATTTCAATGAGACCCTGAGAATGGATTTTGATCTGTTTCGCAGCGTACTCTTCGCGATCCGATTCCTCTAACGCCCACAACTTCTCCACTTTCGACCATGCTTCACCCCAAGACGAAGATCGAGAACACTCGACTGCGTCAATGAAATCAGGTCCTTCTAAAGGATCACTGGAACGGCTGGCAATTTCTAACATCGCGTAAAGAGTCCACCGTGAAGATATTGGCGTCCTTTGAACAATCTCTACGTAATACTTGTCGAGTTCCGCTGGTAGGGATTGGAGTAGGCGCTCTAGATCTGCCTCACTTGATCCCCTATTGGCAGCGCGAGCAAGGTCGCCGGCCACCAGTTTGACCCAGAGGAAGACCCCCTTCGATCGATTGACGACTTGTGGGACTAGGACTTCTATGGGAATGGAAACCTCAGATGAAAGGTTGTCATCCATCACGCCCAAGCAATAGCGGCGTATGTCATCTTTCGTAAAGTCCTGGATTGTAATGCTCGCATAGTCTTTGAAGCGAGTAGTAAAGGCATCCCACGGTCGGCTAGAAAAGCACACTTTAAGACGTGTCATGGACGTCTTATCTTGCTTTACGAGGCTTTCGACGAAGTTGGCGATAAACTCAGGACGTCCATGGTATTCGTCCAATGCATCTAGGAAAAGGAAGATATCTAAGTTGAACTGTTGCTGTTTCAAGACCATAGTGAAGGCCTTTTCTAGCATTCCCCTAGACCAATTGTGAGCAGCAACCCTGACTCTCCCGTATTTATCTTTTATAATTGGTAGAATCGGAGATAGAACCGCGCCGACCTTTGGATTCTGCTCTAGAAATTGACTCAGGATACTTCGTAATAAACCGTCGAATGACTTCTGCACTGCCGAGCCGCGGTGGTGGAAGAAGAATCCAGCATAAACCTCATCGCGCGAGCTCTGCACATCGTGAAGGAGCTCACGAGTACGTTCATCCTGAAATATGTATTTCATCAAAGTGGACTTTCCTGATTATGAGGGATTAGTATGAACCCCAATAACTTCCGAGGGGATGCTTTCTACTTACCTGATCCAGGGCTGCCATTAATCCAGAAGGCGCCTTGTCCATACTGCAGCCAATACAAGAAGCCGCATTCCGAATGATTAAATATCCAATCAAATGTATCGCGGAAGTGTAGCTCAATCCCCTGGATTCGATCATCCCGCGCGGTCATCGTGAGGGACTCAAGTAGTACTGCCACTCAGTTAGAAAAATATGCCATAGCCTTGACAATACTTCGTGCTCACTATCCACAAGCTCTTCCAAACTCAGTTGAGGCGGTTCTTTGCGAGAAGACCTAAGTCCTAGTGATGTCTTCATATGTCGGCCCTGGCCTTGTCCATTTGACCTGAGATGGTCATAAGTTAGACTATTTGAGCGGATTTCGTCAATCTCCTCAGAAACATCGCTGGTCGGGTCGAGACAGCAAATGTGAGCAAGGTTCTTCACGACGATTCCATAGTCTTCGTGGCCCCAAGTAAACTTGACGATATTGGAATGATTCTCGTTAAGAGGGAACGTTTGACTTTCATTTACTTCCAGTAAACCTCGCGTGGCCGATTGGGGCGTAACAAGAACAACGTCAGGACCAGGTAAGATTTCCCCATTCTCATTCTGCTATTCAGTGTGAGTTTGCCGTCCATGGAGAATGTTTCGCGCCAGTATACTAACAATTAAGGTCGGAGACGTGCATGTTTCATAACCCCAGAACATGTTCATCTTCCTAAGATACGAAATTCCATTGAATTGTGACTCTAAACCTTTGAGCCAAGGAGAATTAGGGGATAGGTCTTCCACAAGCATCTCATTCGGGTTGCCCTCCGCGATAGAGAGAAATGATGACTGTTCCATGCCAAAATTTGGCACTCCAAAGAAAATAGCTCCGGCAATTCGAATTGCGCTGTCATCATAGCCGCTATTCGCGAGGGCTACAATGGCACGTTTAAGGACAAGACCTCCCAGGCTATGCGCTAGGAACACGAGAGGCTTTGCGCTCACTGCAGTCCATCCATTGGATGCTAACTGATTGATTAGTTGTGAAGCCAGATCGGTAATGGTCTGAAATGAATTGCTCTTAGGCAACGTTGTCTCGTATCCATAGATAATTGGCCTGAGCTGAGGAAGATCGAGGGGCAATTCATCCCTGATCCACATGAACGTTTTGTCGCTTTTCTTGGGTTGCCACGAACCAAATGGATGGCTCGATAGTCCTGAAAGGGCGATGCAACTACATAGGTTATCATCGATGCCAATCAGGCTCGAGATTACTAGGTAGACTTACTCAAAACAGTGATCTGAAGTAGGTTCACGGAGTGGGGTTAGGCCACGGAAATGGGTGTCTAGGATCAAAGGCTCTTCGAGTCCATTTACTTTGATTTGCCACTCATCTTTGCTCGGGTCTCCCTGAAGCAGGGCGGGTGGCGGGTTGAACATGAGAGTAGCCGTCTTAGTTGGTCGCCAAGGACTTAGACTTGTTGCCAAAGAGTAAATTTGAATGTTATCGACAGGTATGCTGCCAAGGCCTATACTGAGGAATACAAGAGCTTGAGATTTGTTGGCATCTCCGGGTAGTTGCCGTAGCCTGAAAACCTTGGGCTTCCGATTGGAGTCCATGGTCTATTGGATCGTCATATACTTTCATGTCTAAAAATAGTAGATGAGGCATCATGACTCCATAATATAGGTACTTGTAGGTTCACGGAAATCGTTAGTCGTGAACTTCGACGTTGACCCTCGTTAGGCAAACGTGAAAAGCTAGGTAGGTAGATGAGACAGGCTGAATTCGTGCAATCCAAGGCGAGCTGACGCTCACATGACTTGTAAGCTAACGAATCCGCGAATGCGGATAGTATTAATAACTGGCGACCCAATCAGATCGGCACCGGCTTCACGACAGTGACGTATCACACTACATGATAATGCTTGGCAGCTTGGACGACCCTGGCAACCCTAATTTGCCCCACAAGCTTCTCCATTTCTCGATCTTGGGACGATAAGAGATGGTAAGGCTAGACGAACTTATTGACAACTCCTATTGTTCACATTATGACCTCTTTTTCTTCAATTAAACACGACCCAAATTGTTACCGAGCTTTGGCGGAAATTTACTACTAGAAAGACATTAAAATATAAATGTTATTAAGCTGAGAGCCCATCGAATTCAAGTCATCCTATAGAACTCGTCCACAAAAGCGCGCGACGATGCCGACTTTACATTTCATCTAACGACCGGCTTTGACGACTCTTCATCTTTGCAGTGGGCCATGGTGCGATGTGGAAACCAATTGGCAGGTATTTTTATGGGCGAGAAACTAAATCAACGACAGGCGACGACGTTGCTCTAGCTGTCGCAAACGGGGTTGTAACCCTCGATTTCTCTCAGGAAGAACATATCGCATAGCCGAGTCACACTGGAAACCTAATACGGCATGCACGGATGTGTCGCGGTATCCCGAGTGGGTTGTTGATTCCTTTTGGTACGAGGTTAGGTACCTCAATACTCTCGGGAGAAACTGGTGGGTAAGAATGTGTGTTGTATTAAAGAGAAAAGGGCTCCGTCACTCCGTAGGAGCTTTCTACACTGAAGATCTTAAATACCCCTCACGGTACTATTCGCACCTTCCGATTATGTACCCTCCATCTCCGGGGTCCGGGTCCGGGTCCGGGTAAACCCGCCGGAGCTATTGCTGTTATTAAGTTCAACCTTTTCAACATTGAATACCTAGAGGAATGGCTTCTTCGATATCCCCAAAACTGCCTTATTCTTATTTCGGAGTTAACGGGTTTAAAATTTCAGTTTTGGAGATAACCCTCCAGAGCTCGGGCATATCAACGTTGCCAAGCGAGTCCCGAACTTTATGCCCTTAACCCTGTTTTTATTATATACACTGCCATCAGCATGCAAGAGTCTATCTTCTAGGTCTTTGACCTTCATTGACGATGCCATATGCTGGCGTAGATATTCCAACCCGGTGTCGATCCTCCCGGCCATGACCAGCACCTCATCGGCCGAGAACACCGAGGTATCGTATTCTATTCGAAGCGTAGGTAACCACTGACGACCTTACAACTGAGAATTCAAGCAAGATGCCAAACTTAGCGCCCTCAGCCCAGGTCATTAGAGGTTCGACACCCGCTATAGCCCCGCTCATAAGTGATGACACCTTGCCGGTTGCGCTGCGCTCGTGGAAGGTCACCATGGCGTCGAAAAGCGGGTGGTTTGGGCTCGGCGTGGCTGCGGCCGAGCGCAAATTCTCATCTTCCGATGAGGAGAGCAGGCTCATCAACGAGGTCTATCCGATACCGCCACTGAGAGCAGACTGCGCAGAATCTTGCACCGCAAGAAGGAAATCCGTCACGTGGCCGCCACCGAGGTCTTCACCCGTCTTCGACCGCCTCGGGACTCGTATTGGTAATGGTTGTAAAAAAAGCCCGATGGTGCTCATGTCTTCCTCCTGTCTTCCGAGGTACGGACTACCCAAGATCAAATCTTGCTTGGTCGGGTTATCTGCCTGCAAGACCAAGGACACGATACTTAGCGCGATCTGATGCATGGTGAGGTGTAGCGATCGCGAAATCGCCTCGATGTTATGCATCGCATCCTTCGAGAGCTGGAACATTCGCGATTCACCATGGTACGACGTCCGAGCTTTCTTCATGTAAGGAAGCAGTCTCTTAACGTCGATCCCGGAGAGATAAGACCGCCAGATCTTAGCTGTGATTTGGTCGACATCGACATTCCACCAGGCCATGTCTTGATAGCGTCTTTGAGAAGCCAATAGTGATGTCTCTACTCCATCGCTGTGGTAATATGTGGTGGCGAACTCTTCAAAAAGCCGGTCAAGGGTTGAATAGTCGCAAATGATGTGGCTCACGCAAACTAACATGTGGCTTTTGGAAACTAATACTCGTATAGGGTGTTCGGTCTCGAGTGAGAACTCGGTATTGATTACGGCTTGGAAGTCGAACGACTCCACGTATAGGGCCTTGGGTGGTTCGGGGCCGTAAAATCTCTCCACGCCCTCATGTGCGGCCGGCAAAAGGCGAAACCTGCAGCGCAGAATTGCGTGTCTTGCCAAGACCGTTGTCCATGCGGACACAAGCGCGGGATGCTGATCGAAACAGTCGTCCAGTTCTGAGACGTGAGACACATTGAATGATGAAGTTCCAAGGTTTTGCTGATATCGCGAGAACCAGACTCTCTTGAGGGCGACACATTACTGCCTTCAAAGGCAGCTCCTGCTCTGCCGAGACCAAGGCACGAGGGCTGCGCCCACTCATTCTGGTTCACAACCACCTCTCCCTTCACTACCTCGTCCTCTTAAACTCGGATTCTTGTGCCACCTGATTGGGGGGCAACCGAGTCGGGCTGCGGGCTGCTTATGTACCTAAGTCCTAGGCTTAGGCAACATCGGAGGCGTATGGATATGGGGCTGGCATTACACATGACGAGCCGCCGTAAGATTTTAAGACGCTTTATGACAAAGAACGGTTGGCCGCGAACCAATAGCTCTCCCTTGCCTAGTACTCACTATATACTATCTCGGCAGCTTTTCATCTTATCCTCAACCACATTCTTACTTCTAACACCCCTGTTCAATCTACGGCTGAGTTCAGCGGTCCTCATCTTTAAGATGGCTTCACAGACCCAGCACTCGCAACTCCCCCTGCCTGATTACTTCTCCAAGTTCGCCACCGTTTACGTTCGACAGACGGGTCACTCGACCCTCAACATCCTTGCCGATGTTATCGCCGATAATGTCCAGACGTCCGCCCACCCTATTGGCCCGGACTCGGTCGTTCACGACACGGCCGCGGGGCCTGGTATAGGTGCCGCGGCGCTCGTCGCCCGCCTCTCCAAGGACCAGCTGCCGAAGGAGATGCTGGTCTCCGACAATGCTGCTATGATGGTGTCGGCTGCGAGCGAATCCCTGGTCGCCTCCCCGCTACCCCATGTCGATTGCAAGGAGCTCGACTCTCAGGACCTGTGGTCGGTGGCTGACAATTACTTCACCCATTCGATTGACAGCTTTAGCATCTTTACCTTTGTCCGCCCCGCCGACGCCATCCGCGAGACGTACCGCACCCTCCGCCCGTGCGGCCTCGCCGTCGTTACTTGCTGGCGCCGCTTCGCACCCATGTACATCGTCCACGCCACCCAGAAGAAGATCCGCCCGGACCTGCCACTGATGCCTACGCCAAGTCCGCAGTTCTACGAAGAGGGCGTGCTACAGAAGGTGGTCGAGGAGGGCGGTTTCGCCAAGGACAACATAACGATGGTCGAAAAGACGCTGGTCGTCACCGACGACGAAAACATAGCTGGGCTTACTATGCTTATGTCGGGTCCCATGATGACCAAGGCACGCGAGGGGTACACGGCGGAAGAGGAGGCTAGGTGGGCTGAGACTGTGAGCCAGTCTGTGAAGGAAGAGGTAGAGAAGTTCGGGGGTGTTAGATTTGAGGCCTATATACTCTTGGCTACCAAGTAGAACAGCTTAAGCGTATCTGCACGAGGAAAGGGTGAGGAATTCATCGACCCCCACTGGGTATGGATGCGGCGGCATCACCAGAGCGGAGCCTCCTACGCGGAAGCCGTAGCACAGAAGACCAAATAACCTGATAGTACTCAACACAGATGAGTTCAAGATGATACGCACGGGTGAAATATATGACGTATCACTGTAATTCGTACATCGTGTATGATGTATGATGTATGATGTTGTTGACCGCATCTGTCGGACACGGCCAACGGCAGAATCCCGTCTAGACCCCGACATGATGCGCAATGCCGACTTATGCATCCCGATGGTCGTCATCGGTGACACCGAGGACCTAGGACAACAACGCAGTCCCGGTCCAATTTCATTTCACAATTCGACCCTTCAGCCTCAAGATTTCAATTCTTATCGGCCGAACCTCCTCCTGTGCTTCAAGCCTTTCCATCTCACAATCATTCACAATGGGTAGCAAACAAGAAAGCAAGTACTGGATGGAGAGCGAGGGGGAGCGCAAGCGCCTAGCCAGCAGCCATTTCATCATCAAAGATGCTATGGGCGGCAAGCTTGTCCGGGCTCTCGTGGACTTCTCTCAGCCAGTTAAGATTCTAGACAGTGGGACTGCCGATGGTAAGTAAAAGCGAAGCTACTGTTACTCTACCGAGCTGGATTCCTCATCAGTTAAATCTAGGAACTTGGCTCCTGGATCTCGCCTCATCATTGCCGCCTCTTTCGGCCGGCACCCACGAATTCGTCGGCACCGATCTGAATCCGGCACCCTTCCATCAATCGACCCCACAAAACGTGACCTTTGCCGTCCAAGACATCAAGAAGCCGTGGCCCGAGTCTTAACACGACCAGTTCGGCCTCGTTCATCAACGCCTGACCCTTCTCGGCGCTGGCCCCAACCCTTCCGCCTCCGTCTCCCATCTCTACTCCATAGTCAAGCCCGGCGGTTGGATTCAGATCAGCGAAGGAACCATGGACTTCCCGCCCGACATCGTGAACGAAGAGCAGACGCCTGCACACGAACGCCATCACAGCTATACATGCCCTCTACGATCTTTGCGCCTACCCCGAGTTGATGGAAGAGCTGCGCGAGGAGGCAATCAAAGAAATCGGTACCAACGGCTGGAGCAACAGCTCATTTCTAAGACTGCGAGAGATGGAGAGCTTCATCAAGGAGAGCGGCCGCACAAACTCCGCCGGAATCGTCTCCTTCCAGCGTTTGGTGCGGTCCCCAATCCTCCTTTCAAACGGCTTTACCATTCCAGCGGGCACGCAGCGATCCCGCATTGTACGACTCGCCTTTAGAGTTCCGACCCATGCGCTTCTACTCTTCTCCCAGTACAAGCCCGGAAGAAGCCAGCGAGGTATACGCCGCTAATCTTTTCAGCTCCGTCGCCGCGGGCGACTCCTGGTTTGGATTGGGCCGGCAGGCGTGCCCGGGGCGGTGGTACGCCAGTGCGCAGATCAAACTGGTGCTTTGTCTATTGCTGACCGAGTATGAGTTCAAGTTTCCGAACGGGCAGACTGAAAGGCCAAAGAATTGAGTCAAAGATGAGAAGACTGGCCCTGACATGGAGCAAAGGATATTGATCAAGACTAGGAACTCATACTAAAACTGCCTTCAATTAAATTTATACCTATACAAATATTATTTTATTTAAATAAACTGATAAAAAAAATTGAAAAAAAATCAATCTTATTAACAACGCTACCGTTACCGTTGAAGATTTCAGGGGGTGGATGGTTCCTTATATAAGTGGAACCCCTGAAAGGTGGCTGGACGATGCGCGATTGCGAGACGCCGCAAGAGCCAAGCGACCGCGTATCTGGATGGCGGCGAGTAGGTAGTTTTCGTCGGTTGGAGAGAAAAAAAGTATAAGATCGAAGAATCGAACTATCGGACTAGTAAGCCTCCTGTTAAAACTCGGATTATTAGAATGGGTGGCCTCGCGTATAATGGACTGCAATTTAATTATAAGAGTTTGACAGGTATCTCTTTGCTAACATCTGTAGGAGCCGATATTTAGGTGCTGTAATCTGGGGTTTCAGCCTAAGCTAGTAGATTCCAGGGTTAGTCTGATCCTTTGGTGGCTGTGTTGTCAATCCGATTGTCACTCTGGGACCTGCAGGACCTGCTAAAAATCCCAATAATAACAATTCGTAGCGCTAAAACAGTGCGTGCTGCAGTAGCTGAATAGGGCTGAATCAAATGGGGCGTGGTAAAAGTCCGAGAGACTGGGTATGCCTCGGACTCGACCCATTAATAGCTTCAATAATTTTATACTGATATCAAACCTCACTGATGGATATACTTTATAAAATGTTATATCTTCGCTCTTGTAGAGCCTTTTTCATCTACCTTGCCCAAGCCCACTAGCATATACCAATTTGGCCATTTCTAAAACCCCCCCTTAAACACTATCGAGCTCCACCATGGTTGACCATAACTCCTTACCAGAGGCCATAAGAAACCCAAGCAACTGCCAAAAGAGCCCCATTCCTGGTATCCCTTATTCTTATGGCTACAAGCCAAGTTTAGCCGCCGGCATTGTCTTCTGCGTTCTATTCGGAATTGCTTTCTTTGGACACTCGTTGCAAACAATCCGCCTAAGACGATGGACATCCGCTCTACTTGCCATCGGTGCTCTGAGTACGTATTTTCATCCGATAAGGCTGCCTACCCGCGTACCTCATCAACCAACCGGACTAACATGACTTTAGCTGAGCTCATTGGATGGGTTGGGCGAACCTGGTCTGCCGAATGCCCGTATAACCGGAATGCCTTCCTGATACAAATCACGACACTCATTATCGGGCCCGTATTTTTTACGGCCGCCCTATACATACTATTAAGCATGTTCATCAAAACTTTGGGACGAGAATACAGCATTATTTCGGCGAGGACGTATACAATTGTATTCATGACATGCGATACAATTTCGCTAGTTGTTCAGGTGAGTACTTTCTTATTTCTCCCTCTATCCTCTTGTATCGAGTTTGAATATGATCTGACCTATGTTCAAATCACTAGGCCGCTGGTGGTGCGATGGCTTCGATGGCATCAGGCAACGCTGACCAGACCAAGCTTGGTACTAATATTATGGTTGCCGGTGTTATATTCCAGCTGGTAGCAATGACTATTTTTACGATTTTTACACTTGACTTCCTCCGAAGATCCTCCAAGTTTGGCATGCCGCAGGAGTACAACAAAATAATCATCGCCATGTTCATCTCGCTGACTGCGATCTTCGCACGCAGCATATTCCGAGCGATAGAGTTGATTGAAGGATGGAACGGGTACCTTATGATGCATGAGGTATACTTTATCGCCCTGGACGGAGCCTTGATGGTCTTGGCTGTTATCATATTCTTGCCATTCGATCCAGCTCGGACGATTCCTAAGGTTTATCGTGTGGTAAAGGATTCTGGAGAGTTAAGTGAGTATAGCGCAGGTGTTTAGGTCATTGCTGGAATATTATCATTATAGGTAGTCATTGGATGGGTAATTAGGGCGTCGGCGTTATAGGTTAGGCGAAGACCATGGTAGTGACCTAGGTATGATCGCCTGTATTAGAAACAGACGAGCCATGTATAATTAGTAGATCTTACAACTAAACTGACAAGAAATTCTTCAGCATTACGTTTGTGACTAGGAGAATGGTGATATGGTATTACTTACCTGAGAACTCGCAGCTTCGATCAGGTTTAGGAATCCTTTAGTTAGGTTGATCCTCCGGCGATCCAAGGTAAGTTTTAGACTTGATATTTATTTGCCTCTATTGTTCAAGATCTATAACGCTGTGCATAAACAGGACAGATCCCTAGGGTAAAACAACATAGTAAAGGGGGAATAAGTTGTTAAAGTTTTGACCAAAACTGCAACAGTTAAATGGTTTAAGTATAGTTTAATAAGCGAGTAAACACAAGTCATCTGGCCTTGAACGATTGAGGTGTTTGAAAGGGTTATAACAAGTACCGCTCTTTCTTGCGTATTACTCCTCATTACACTATAATAGTTGTTATACATTCTACTAAACAAAATGGAAAGCACAAGTTCATTTGAAACCATTTCGCTTGGTAGTAGTTCTGATGGCGAAATGCAAACAGCGAGTAAATTCACTAAGGCATTATCCCCCTTTTTTAGATTTAGAAATGCAATTCTAACGATTATCCGAAGGATAAGGTTGGCTAAGACTAAGGAAAAGGATGATTCAAGAAAACTACAAGCGCCCCCAAAAGTAAAAGAAAGTGTAGGATTAGAGGCTTCTCCTGTCACTCTTCCTACTCCTGATATATTTAGCAATCCTAATAGCCCATTCTTCAGGAGGGACAGTACATCTACAGCGCGTTCAAATTCATCACCTTTCGGTACTCAGTCGAATTCCACTCCCTCGTCACAGAACTGGCCATCACAAACAACAACGGGATTCCAATGGAAATATCGTGTTGTGCTTTCTTTGGCTGACATTTTGGACCCTGAGGCACAAAGTAGGGTGGAGCACGTCATGATACGTTGTGAACTCGACAAGAAAACGGTAACACCCCAAGAGGCTTACGACGTGTTAAGAATGTCAAATGGTTCAGTAGACCTTGCTTTCGGATTCATAAAGCAAAGTGAGCATGTTTATTACGCAGCACAGGATGAGCCCAACGTGAGAGAACACTTGCAGGGTCTCCCCCAAGAGTCGCCCAAGAAGAAGAAAAAGGTGAGATTTACTTAATCTCACACTTATATCAACAGTTAACTTTGGGTTTATTATTCTTTATGGGATGCGTAGTAGCATAGATTAAAATATTTATTGGTGGTGGGTGTTTAATGGTGAGTAGGTGCCTGATCTCTTATTTAGAGTCGTTAATACGAATTTTATGGCATCATTAAATGGAAATTTTAATAATTATTCATCACGCATAGTATAATAAGTATTGTTCACAAGTTATGTTTGCAACAAAGGAATAGAGTGGCTTTGTGTGTTTGTATCCGCTTACAGTGTTATTATTACCTGGTACCGTTTAACCTTCACCCTAGTCCTGAGGTAGTTATCATCGTTACATGCATTAAGTGACCCCTATTTAATGCAATCTATGTTTCTTGATTATTTATAAGAAAATCTCTCTTTTATAGGCTGATATGGGCATTGGAAACTATCTCCATCGTGATACTCGGGCTCTTTCGTGCTTTGATTCAGAATAGTCGCTCCACGACCCACCACCTCCCACGCTTACAGACACTTTACGAGCGAGGAAGGATACATTGCGACCAACAAATGACATATCCATTTCCCCAGTGAATCTTGAATACTCAGGATCGCTGAATGTGATACAACCGTCCTCTGCTTCATATAAGATTTCCCCCTCACCCGTTTCTATTCCCTTCCACTTTAGGAACATCGTTTTCGACTGAGTAATTCGGGGTTTGGCCTTCTTCGATGGTGTGTCGTTGTTATATGCTGCCTTCCGCTTCGACCCCACGATTGGACGATCGCCATCGTCATCGTCATCGTCATCATCATCATCATTCGAGTATTCGCTGCTGTCTGACATGTCTTTGCGATCCAGTTGGGCACAATACTTATCTAGGGCCTCTTCTTGGTCGCCAAGAATCATCATACCGTTGAGTACTCCGAAATCAAAGCTCGCCTCGAAGAAACCTTGCGCATTTGACTTGCATATGTCCAGCGTCATTTCGTAGCTAGCGTACTCGGACCATTGACCTTCGATAGCATCGCAGTCGATGATATAGCTACCAATGGGTGACCAGTTTTGCCCTCTATTTCGACGCCGTGCTTTGCGAAGATAAGCAGTGTTCATGGAGTTTCGCTCTTGATCTCGGTTCTCCTTCTCCTGCTCTACTCTTCCCTCATGGCCTTTGGCTGTATCTTCCACGGCGGCCTGGTCCCAGCCTATGTATAGCGAGTCACCACGCCTCACATTATGCAGACCATTGACCCTATCGGCAGCAGCGATGAGCTTTCCAGTGCGGTAGCTGCTTCCATGTGGCAGAGGCACGGTAAGGACATCAATTGTCTTCGTTCGATCAGGTTGGCCCAAAGGATCAAGGAAGTACTTCTGAATCAACTGTTCTTTATGTGTGTCGGCCATTTCTTCTAACGTCAGTTGATCATACCATTGTACAGCTAGCTGCGACTTCAATTTTTTAATATGGTCAGGTACCTTCTCCAACTAATTAACCTTACATCAGTACATTATCTTCATAGCATTATATGCATTCTTACCTTTCCCTCCTTAAGTAACTTTTTAAGGAGGTTGGTTCCGTTGCCTGTCAGTTTTTCCTTGTCGTAATCTACGCCGTAATGCTTGAGTTGGTCCGATACAAAATTACCGTGATCTCTTAGCCGTTTGTTTGCTTCTGGGGTAAGCTTAGGTAGAAACATGTTCCGAAGGAAGTGGGGTTCCTCTCGTTCAGCGCGGCTAGGATGCGTGAGAAATCGATCATGGGAAAATTCGAACCCATCCTGGGCTACAGGAGAGTATGGCATTTTAGAAAAATAGGTAGAAAGGCCCGGAAGCCTGTGAATGTTCAGGGTTCGTAGACGGAAAATGTGTTTGCGTTAAGGAAAGTCAATGATGCACGAGTGATAATAGCCAGAGGTTTAAATAGGAGTGACGCATGGACCATTTTATTAGCTTAGGTAATTACCATTAACCTTAGAATACCCACCCCGGGTGATACCTAGCAGGAAACCAGCTATTAGGTTCGATTCCTATTAGCGCTATTGGTATCGCCCTAATAGCACTCTTTCGTTGTCTGAGCCTATGTCTTCGTATTACCCCAGCTCATACTCCCTCTAAAAACCGAGCAGTATCTGGCGCAGTGCATTTTAAGTCCTGAAAGTAATCGAAATTAACTTTCGATACTCGACTAAGAAGTTTTCTGCGCGGTGATTTACCATGTACCCCGAGAGCTAGAAAAATATCATCCGAATCTAACGTGATTTCTGGACAATCATCCTCAACCTGGGAGTACTCTTGCAAGTGCATCAAAGTAATAATAACCACGTGATCCTCCGATAAGTCATAGTTTGGGAGAAATCGACCTAAAAGATCCCGCTCCTCTGCTGGTATGAGCGCAAGAAGGGCGAAGACTTTGTCCCGGGGGTCCTTGCACATTGCGTGGCGGTGATCGACGAGAAGCCGCCAGAGTGGATGTGAGAACTCGGGGTGTCGATCGGGGGTCCGGCTAGTAATAAGTGACCAAGCTTTGTATGAACTGTTCGACGTGGCATAGTCCATACCTTGGATCTCGTGGAGTTTAACGCCAGCATGTTCAAGAATAATGTCCTGGAACTTATCTATATTCATGCTGTCGTTGCCGTACCAAATCTCCACGTCTTTGCCGAGCAGGAACTCCTGGATAACCCAGACACGGGACCAGTATGGTCGATTCGCAAGTTCCCATGTCGAATCATGCCCCCCGACGACATCCCCCCTGAGTGGCCCCATAAGTAAACGTGTGGCAGGCTGGGTTAGAAAGACCGGAGGGGAAGGTATCGGCCCTAGCCAGACAGATACGCAAACAGCATCTCTATATGTTTGATCCATACAACGTACTTGGATACTTTTTTCCACATTATCGTTTTGGTTGATGCATATAGCATCTACCCAAAGGAATTTCTTTCCGTCCTGGATTAAATGATATAAACACGACCATAAATTAGGTGTGACTTGAAAAGGTGTCTCATTTAAGTAGATCGTTTTCGTTGCGGCGCTGTCACCCCATGTGTATGAAAGGGCTGTGTATGGCGGTGCCTGGGATCGTAGAACAGTATGGACAGTGAAGTGAAGCGTATCGCGATTTCTCACGGCCGGCTCGAGTAGCCGAAGTTGATTTGAGCTAATTCTAGGAGGGTGAGTAGAATCCATCCATGGCGTCGATTTTCTATACGTCTCAATGGACTCGCGGATATCCCGTAAGATCGGCATGTTAGGAATAGGTACCTAGGTTTACGCTTTGGAACTATAAGGGGTACAGGATAGTTACTAGGATAAGCGACCAGAATTAACTAGGGAAGTCGTGGATTTCTATGGTCACCATGGGAGCCGTTTACTTAACGTTCGTAAATACCTACTTGAAACTTGCTGCGGCCTTGCAGCCCAATCTGGAGAATTACTTTTTTGATGCCCGACTTTGTTTATGAGTTATGATATTCTTTTTCTTTAATAGTGGTTTGTATTTATGCCCGAGTTTTAGGAGGGTTATTGTGTCGAAGTTATTAAAAAAAAAGGGTTGCCAAATTGGGGTTAGTCTCACATATTGAGATAGGAAAGAAAAATTATCTAGGTAAGGAAAATTACCTAGGTGGGAAAAGTGGGATACGTGACTTTGAACTAATTAAATCAATCATTTAAGGAATAAGAGTGGGTTTGATGAGTCAGCAGGGTTTTTAGCCAATTAAGGTAAAATATTTTGATAATGCCCGAGTTTTAGGAGGGTTATTGCGGCGAAGTTAGGAAAAAAGGGTTGCCTAATTGGGGTTAGTCGCATATGCTGAGATAGGAAAGAAAAAATTACCCAGGTAAGAAAAATTACCCAGGTGGGAAAAGGTGGGTCCTGTGATTGTGAACTAATTAAATCATTTAAAGAATAGAAATGGGCTTGATGAATCAGCAGCGGTTTTCAGCCAATTAAGGTAAGGCATTTGATGACATAATATATTATCTGCCGAAGGTCGATTTTATCCATCTTCAACAGGTCAGGTCAGGGACCTGACCTAGGGGGAGATGGTTCCTTATATAAGGAATAAAATACCCCTAATTCGGGTGACTAATCTATGGGAAGGTGGCTGGTGCGCTAGAAAGGGGTCCAATCAAGTCTAGGTGCTTATTGAAGATTAAATTGATCTAATTGGTCGATAGTGGATAAGTAATATATAGTGGTATAAAAAAGGCGAGATCAAGGGTTCGAATCAGGGTGCGAGCGGCGCGCCCCCCGCCGCCCCCAGCCGCGGAGCCGGCCGCGAGCCGTACATATCAAATATAAAACGATTAGAAAGGAAAAAAAACAACACGTCCGAGGAATCGAACCCTGAGGGTAAACGGCTAAATATCGGGAAGCTCCTAAAACTCGGGTTATTGTGGTACCGGGACGGTGCCCTCCAGTTTTTTGTACCCTCAAGTTGCGCCAAGACGCTACTTCCCAATCTGGATAGCTTCATTCCAAAAATAGGTTGGCTCACGTGACGCTCATCGGAATTAGTCATCCCCGAGCTACCCGCCGCTAAATTGCATCACCAACTAAATATTGTCTTTTAACCCAAATAACTCTTCGATTAATAATGAATAATAAGAAAGCTTAATTGGTAATTATAGCCCTCGAACGTGCAATTCGAATGATCCTGGTTGCACTTACTTCTGGCTTATACTCGTGGAGAAAAAGTAGATAAAAGAAAGCATCTGGTCCGGCGAAGTAGCTTAGTCATTGCTGAGTCATTGCTGAGTCATTACTTAGTCATCGCACGCTAACACAAATGCGGAAATCTAGAACGCTTTTGATTGGCTGCTTTCAAGATAGGCTAGGCCAGTTCTGTAAGGGCGCTATCCAGATTGGGAGTAGTGGCTTGGCGCAACTTGAGGGTACAAAAAAAAGTTTCATTTCAAATGCATCCCACTGTAGAAGTCAGTCATAGTGAAGCAGAGTCGTAGTATCAAAACCAACAAGGGCCGGTGTAGTTGCGGCATCTGATTGGCGTAAAAACCCCTTCAGGTACCTCGCAGAGATGAAGCCAGCCTCACCCCGCCCCCTGTCAGCATGAACATGTCCACTCGTAATGCCGGGCACCGGATGATGCCCAGATATTGTATCCAGGTTTTACTCAACCACTACAGGATACAAAATTGAAAACTACCTGGTTTTGTTCGCAACTAAGAGATATTTCTTGAAACGTCATCATAACCTACTCAGGTACCAAGGCAGCTAACCCTTGAGTTGACGAAGGGAATAGAAATCTTTAAATAATACGTTTGTTCTTTGTTAAAGATGGGTAGGTATCCATGCACAGCTGAATAAAGTGAACATGGCAAGGTAGCGGGATGACCCGACCCGGTGAACAGTTTGGAATGGACAGACACAACGTGCTTTAACCGATCGGGCACTTTAGAAACACAAGAGGTTGTAGGAGAATTACTTACTTGGATATGCATTTTGACATTTCATTAGATGGTCGTTCTTTTTTGTAGAATGTCAACTCGAATTTTCAGTCGATTCCTTCCAGTTTCATCTATTCTGAATGGTAACAACAGCTAGGTAGCGCAAGGCCAGTTGGTCTCTGTGTTACAACGCTAATGAAAGCGCTAATAGATAATCCAAGCTATTGGGAAATGCAAGAAAGCTACATAGAGTCCCGCATTACGGATGTGGGGTTAGATCGTTTGAAACAGTCGATAATCACTCATTAGATCAAACTTGTTTTCATATTTAAACAAATGAATGGACAGATATGTAGCATTATGTTGTCTAGTCCTACGGAAAGAACCTTGGATCTCTACGATGTTCTGGGTGGGTTATCGAGATATTATGTATGTTCGGCAGGTTAGGCTCCTCAGTGTGGGGAATACATAGGTACTGTACGAAGGTTGTGGACAAAAGTTTCGCACATCAGCCACGGGCCCTTGCCCAGTGCGTAATTAAATAAGGAATAGATAAACACTGTATTAGCTTTAGGCTAAAACTTAGACCTAATAGTGATCTGTGCACTAAATTCTAGTGGGTAACCGCTATATCCCTGGCAGTTTAGCCACTAAAAAAACGCGCCACACGGTGCGGATATATTTTGATTTACACGGGTTGGCCCTTGGGGCTGATGTGCGAAACTTTTGTCCACAACCTTCGTACATACAATATTGTACTTTGATGCAGTACATAGAACTGTAGAACGTCGAAAAGGTTCACGTGCGACAAGGATATGGAATGAAACACCGAGTCCGCGGGTCCGTACCCAATGAAATGCTAAGAATTTATGATTTGTGATAACTTTCTATCAGCCACTGAATTCTGGGGGTATCAGCCACAATAAGTTATGTAATGAAAGACCCTGAGCATTGAACATTCTTTCGTCATTGATCTTCAAATCGACATTGATATGTATCGAGCTTTTGCGCGCCTTTCCAAACATCTCACCCGCGCCAATTATTAGGCGCCGTAGGATACCACCAACACTACTGAAGATGGCGGCTAGTTCAGGGAGGCTTGGGATATGGCTCAAAATGTTGGCTGTGTAAGTAAGCGTGCTCTATGTTTGCCCACCTGATCTATCTTAAGCGCATGAGGCCGCCAACATCGGCTTCAGACCCCACATGACCTAACAAGAAAACTAATACATCTTCGAAATATCTAGTGGCGGCGTGGTTTGCGTAGGCGGGCCCGCGTTCGTCATATGGGTGCAGCCGACCGAAGAGGAGCTTTTCAAGAAGTACAACCCCGATCTACAGAAGAAGAGTCTGGAGCGGCGGTACGAGAGACAGAAAGAATTCGACGACTTCGTTACCCAGCTCAAGGAATACTCGAAATCAGATAAGCCGAGTACGCGAGAGATCCCCCCTCCTCTTTCCCACACGTCCAACTCCCACACGTAAATCCCAGTCCTGCGGTACATAGTACTGAGAGGATACTTTGGGATTTTTATAGACGGATCATACGGGAATATGCTAATACGGAGATAATAGTATGGACAGTACAAGAAGAAGCCGCACGAAAACGAAAGGAGGATATGTTGCGACAGGATTTCCTCAACGCCGAAGAGGCGAAGGCGAGAACAGAGGCTATGAGAAAAGAATCAGGACTATCGTCAAATCCTAAAAGCTAATGATATTGACGGCATGGCTCATGAATTACACTTGTATTATGAGGTACTTAAACGGCATGATCAAAAATGGGAAGATGGTTTTGGAGGGGGACATCAAAATAAGGCGTTTGGACACCAAAAAGAAATTGGGTGCAAGTCAGCTTTGTGACTTGCTATGTAACTATTTACTATCATGAATGCCTATCAATGTTTAATGATCCATCTTAGATTAATCAAGTGGGATTTCTTCTTGTTGTAGACTGATTTGCGCTCATTTATGGCTGTTCTCGAGGCTTGCAATGTTCGCCTCGACTAGATCTTGAATCTGTCTCCACCTCTTCACTAATACCTCCCTTTGTTGTTGATCACCGACAGTCAATGCCTTGATCTCTAAAATTATCTTTTCAGCGATCTGATCCTGCTCTTGTAATAGATCCAAGAGTACTTGGTCTGCTCCTCGCTGGCTGCGCTCGCCGTCGTCAATTCCATCTACGAACCTCTTCCACTCCCTAACTCCACAGCATAGGAGTCTCACAGCAACCTGTGTCCTGTGACAGACAGTCTCCCGGTCTAAGACATATTTTCCCAAGAACCCAACCTCCTCCAGTCTCTCCTTCTGTCGAGCACTCAGTCGCGGCAGGAGCACGTCATCAAGCAGAACCTCGTCCCAGCGATTGTCGTCCATCACGAACCCGTACTCGACAAGCAAGAAATCTCCACTATGCCTCCCGTAGCAGATCTTGACCTCCTCGCCCTTGGCATAGGCACGCTCACTCTTAATCGCGAACCCTTCATTATCAAACGCCACATTACATCCCTCGTCTCCATGATTGAACAAGTCCGCAACGGGCTGTAGGCACATGTGGTCATCCTTAACCCTCCTCTTAAGCTTTGCGTTCACGTAGTAGAAGGTCCTTGTGTTGACCAGCATCCACGCATACTTGTACCGGGCCTCGTCTAACTTCTCCGGGAACGCTGCCGATACTGCAGCCCAGTCGCAGATGAATTTGGCGTCTTGCTTCGTCAGCAAGTCCCGTGCCGCCCGGGGGAGAAGCGCGCACAAGTCTTTCGGCCAGACTAGCGGCATGCTAACCAAATCCTCGGGGGTTGGACACACCGCGTTCCAGATCGCATACTTAGCAGATGCATCCAGAGCCAGGTCTGTGGCTAGCAGGCCATGTACGGAGATAGTCTTCGGGAGGTGGCGAACAATTGGCTTGCGGACTGTGTCTATGCTGCGCAGACAGGCCGTAGGCACCTCTAGCAAAACCTCCTCAGGCTAGGAAGACCGTCAGTCGATTTTACGATAAAACCCTTACTTGGGGGCAAATTTGTGGATGGTGGGAGAGAATGTGGCAGACCTTAATCGCCCGAGTCGCAAGGAGACCGATTCCTCGGCCGGGGATGCGTTTTGGTGCGATGCCGGTGAACTTGACATCTTGGCTTATGGCCCAGGCTAAGAGCTCTTCGTGAGGTTCCATATCCGCCGAGTTAAAAAGGAGATATTATAGCCGTATTCAGACTTGAAGCGATGATTCGTGATGGAGCTAGATATAGGTACCTATGTAATGAAGGTAGAAAAAGGTAATAAAAAACCAAGAAAGCTATAAGTTCTCCTGTCTGCCATCGTGAGTTATAGAGGTCGACATTGTCATCACACTTGGGGCAAACATTGAGTTGTGTTGAGAAGGACGGTACGAGGGTGACTAGAGGAAAAAGTTGGAAGAGTTTTGTGTTTCGTAACGACCGGCTGATTATAAGAAACTTGGAAACCGCGGCCTTCAGGCGTTGCTAATTGTCTCAGTTAAAATGTACTAAGAGGTAGATAAAGTGCAATGTGATTATGATATTTATGAAAATTGAATAATGATATGTTTTAGTTATATGTAAATATTTTGCATTTTGATAACTCTTCCGTGTTTAAGCGTTTAGAGTAACAACCTTCCTTCTTACTGGTGGGACGTAGTTAATCATACAGTATACTAACTTGAATCTGTGAAATGACAACTCGAAAGTTACATTAACATAAAACATTAATATACATAGGTGCCTAGGCAGTCGCCTAATAGGTATGTAATTATATATAATTGAAGAGATTGTTTTCATATATCAGTTTCCAGTTTCTTTCCATATCTCAGCGTTCTCATAGCCTTGTTCTTTGTTACTTTGAAGATAAGCTGTTATTAATATATAGCGGAGAACGGAAGGAGTGACAGCGGGTTCTTGTTAAGTCCGGCATAAAAGCCGATGGCTTCTCTGACTCTTACCAAGCGTGGATCGGAACTATTAAAGTGTTATCTTGGCAATAATGATAAAGCTATATCAAACCACCCCGCCAAATAAGACTGATCGAATTGACATAAAACCATTCATAATTCCGGTGTCGTCATATAAATTTTGGGAAAGTACGTTCTTAGATGTTTCTTAGAAATATCAGATATTCGATATTCGGCAGGTCCAAATCATTGATCGCAATTACTACTTAATTAATCTTCTGCTTATTGGGCATTGCCTAGAGATTCGTCTTCTTGTTATCTTATTACCTCTTGTTACATACCTCATTTGACTGCCCGAACACCGGATTGACTATCGACAAGAACGCTGTCGTAATATAATCTACCTAATCTACATAACCTACTCCGATACATCAACTGTTATTAGTTACCTATAGCCGGAACTTACGGTCTAGACACGATGAATAGTTCAATATCTTCCGAAGATGCCGAAGGCCATCATCCGGAGTACTATGTCGATGCTGAAGACAATGAAGACGACGATCAGGATCCCGACTACGAAGATAACGAAGAGGAGGAGGAGGAGGTAGATGAAGATGATATGGGGCATGACTTATTCGAGGAAGAGGATGAATTTCACGGTTCGTCAAACTTATAGCCGTATTAAACTGCCGCCTGACTAACACTTACAGACGCTGAAGAGGGTAACATTCAATTCTTAGTCCAGGTAGGAGATGACGACGACGACGACGAAGGCGGTAATGGGGAAGGCTCTCAGTTACCTGATGCCGAAAGAACAGCCGTACAACAGCGTTTAGTTAACTTAATAAGTAGTGCGTCCTTGCCCTTTAACATTTGATCACTTGTGTCCTAACCGTCTCTTTATAAGTAGGTCGTCGCACTGGTCTGTTATCGCGACGTCAGGTTCTAGACTTCCTTAGAAGATCCAACCTTGGCCACCTAGTATTCGGTGAGGGTGACGAGGAAGACGAGGAAGACGATCTCCACTTCGGATATCGGAGACGGAGGCGCGAATTGGACCCGGACAAGTTTCCCAAGATTCCAAGCGATAAGGGAAGGGAGCTGATGGATTCCGGTACTTTCGGCGTCAACGATATCTATACCCCTATTCTCTCGAAGAAGCGGCTAACTCGCCGGATATTGGATCGCGAATTGGGCATAGGGAATAGGTCAACTCGCCAAATCAACCAAGGTCTGATGGCGCAGTCTATGATACCTAGTTCGGATGCCGAGATGATTATCAATTATGACGATAATGTCTACTCTGGCCAATTCTCGGATGATGGTAATTTCTTCTTTGCGTGTGTTAAGGATATGAAGGTCCGGATGTACGACACTTCGAACCCTTACAACTGGCGACATTACAAGACGGTACCCTTCACGTTCGGGTCCTGGACATTGACGGATGCGTCATTGAGTCCAGACAATAAGTGGTTAGCATACACTTCCATCCAAAGCAATGTTTGTCTGGCGCCAACGGACCCGAACGACACGGGCGATCCTTACATGTTGAACTTATCGACGAGCGGGGGAATGGGGTGGCGTGGAGGGTTTGGTATCTTCTCTATTCGGTTTTCCGGTGATGGACGGGAGCTTGTTGCTGGGACAAACAAAAAATCCATAGTAGTCTATGATATCGAGTCTCGGACGGTACTGCATACGATTGAAGGGCACGACGACGACGTCAACGCCGTGTGTTTCGCTGATAAATCGTCGCCGCACATCCTTTATTCGGGAAGTGATGACACTACGATCAAAGTGTGGGATAGGCGGAGCATGGGCGACGGGCGCGAGGCCGGCGCATTTGTGGGTCACATTGAAGGGCTCACGTACATTGATAGTAAGAATGATGGAAGGTATCTGATAAGCAACGGCAAGGATCAGAGTATGAAGCTGTGGGACCTCAAGATGATGTACACGACGGCGAGATTTGAGGAGCTGAACCCGCGACGCCACACTCGGTACAGCGAATTTGACTACCGATGGGGACAGTTCGACGACGCAGACTGGTTCCCGCATCCGGATGACAACTCGATTGTTACGTTCCGCGGACACAAGGTTCTCCGGACATTGATTCGGTGTCACTTCTCGCCTCCCGGAAGCACTAACTCTCGTTACGTGTATTCGGGTAGCCACGATGGCAAGGTATATATCTACAATATGGACGCAACCATCGCGGCTATCGTCGACGTCAGGAAGTCGACATCTCAAGCTCGGACGTTGCCGCGGGCAGGTGGCTCGTTCCGTCAGTTCTATAACGGCGGACTGCCTGGGTGGTCTACAGTCGTGAGGGATGCGAGCTGGCATCCCAACGCACCCTTCATTGCTGGTAAGCTTGACTAATAGAATGAGCGGGAGAAGAAATACTAATAGGAAATAGCTTCGTCGCTGAACGGTTGGGATAATGCTATGGGCACGGTCTCGTTGCACTCCTATAACGAATCCTCATTTGACGAAGGGGAGCCTCGGATGGGCGCTGGATATGATGAGAAGCTTAGGCCGATGAGCGTCGGTCGTAGTGTCGCCCGATACGATTCGGATTATGAGGAAGATGAAAATGACGACGAATCCTCCGACGAATAGGTTTTAGACGACGAGCATGAAAACTTAGGATATTGGTAGGTGATTCATGATTTACGGATTTACGGCACGAAACATTTAGGCATTTAGGAAGCTTCTAAGTATGAAAGGCATCAAGGTGTTAGGACCGGTATTTTACATATCATTCGTTTCGATCGGATATTGCAATGAAATTTTGTACAGTGGCCTAGAAAGATCCCAACTCGGGAAGACAGTATAGAAGGGCGTCTTGTGATCCCATAAGCTCGAGTTCCTCTTAATGATCTAACAAGACCATAACTTTTTCTCGACCTCCGTCGCGATGAATTCGTATATCAGATAAGATCGCACTACTGTCGATATCTCGCAGCATGGTATTAAAGGCGCCATTTTGTTTTTTTACGCTCATCCACTAAACGCCTGCCCCCTTTCGCCGTGATCCATCACCATCACACCGACCCCTAGAACGAAACCGTTATTGCGCTATGCCATTCTATGCGGCTCCGACTAGGATGTTGTTGACGGGGATATGAACTGCAACAAGCGTATTAATAACGATTGTTTTGCTTGTTTTGCTTGTACAGAGGATGAGGGAGGTCATACTTAGTTTTATCAAGTAGCCGATAGCACCCATGACCAAGAAACCGACACCAACGGCCTTGCTGATCTGGATGAATTCTCGCTTGTCCGCTGCATGAAGTATACGTTAGCATTCTCATTCCTGTTCCCGTGCACATCTCGTCGTTTCTCTGCTCCGCTCCTCACTCGTTCTTGCTCATCTCTTCGTCTTCGCCTACTGAGGTCGCGACGCGATGTCCCATGGAAGAGTCTGGAGGGCCTGAAGATGGGAATTGGGAATATGATGCAAAGGTTGACATACGCTTAGTGCATCGCGTCATGAATTGCGTGCCGTCCTTGACGAAGTCCTTGGGGATTTCGAGGAGATCTTGTACTTCCGACATGGTGAACGGCGAGAATTAGGCGTAGAGTCGTAATTAATATAGAAGAACGTAATATTTGAGAGATAGGTTTTGTCGGTAGCAGTTAGGATAGGAGGAACTCGAGTTGTTATTTCGCCGTTGGGAGATTTTGGAGTTGCACTGTAAGTGATGATGGATAAGGGCCAGATTTCCTGGTAAGTGTCAGGGACCACAAATTCTATGCTATTTCCAAAATTGGGCTAGCCATTCACGTGAGCTGGATATTATGTACCTTCGTACCTTCGTATCGAGCTTTAAAAGGGTACAGCGCTAATAAAATGGTCTATGCATGTATCCATTCTTCCCCTTGTTTGCCCGCAGCCTCATTCCATACCTTTAAAGCTCCTTAGAGTCTTTTATAGTGGGCCTTCCGGGTCCCGAAGCTCTGCCCATTTTAGCGCTAAGCTCCCTTCAGGTTCTCTACTCACCCTTGAACTTTCTTCTCATCGGCGACTTTTTAACAGTCGAATCTAAACCAACGGCCACTTCCATCCAGGTCTTTGATTCACTTTGACAGAGAAGACCTACTTGACCCATACGATACTCCATTTCTCCATACTTGTCAGGTGTAGCGCGTTAGGCTGACCGACTTCTCGACTATGCGCATCGAGGTAGTCCTCTCTACCCCTTGGCCTTGAGTCGCTTACGACGCGTTACAACTCCTTTCTCCATCCCATCTTGCCTGGTTCTTAGACCACCACTCTTAGACTATCCAACTTTGCTTCCTTCCTAAACTTGATGAATTACTTTAGGAGAGACTTTAATCCTTTCCTTCCCACATCACTCTATTATCCGATAATAAGAGGGTTGAGAGAAATATTGTACTAATACACACATACCCACAGCAGCGAGAGAGAGATTTGTAGGGATTTGGGGATTATCCGCTCTACGTCTTTATAACCTGTCGGACATCAAGCTGCCTGTACTCTAACTACACCATCATTATCGGAGTCGCGTAACGGTTTAACATATAACATAGGTATAACATATAACGTATTGGGAAAAAGGGACCTGCGAGCGAGAGCGATATTCTTTCGAGGAAGAGTGCAAAGAGATTGCAAGCACAGAGCTTCGTCTTTGATATCTCCATTTGTTCAGAGCCCTATCGTCGTTGAAGGAGGAATACTTGCTTAAGGGGTTCAGCACGCCGGGGACATCTCACGTCAAAGGCTGCGAATTGTACGTATTCGATATTGTGAGAATTTTCTTTTTCCTCCTGCTGTCTTGTTTATTCTATCTTTCTAGCTGAGGATTCCGCATCATGTATTTCCGGTTGACTGATGATATGGAGTCGAAGACGACAGGCACCTCCTGTATCTACTCTGAATACAACATCCTCACTTTACAGATATCAGATATCAGACCTACCTTTTATTCCTTCCTTCTTAGTCTCTCCTTAATTATTACTCCGTTCCTTCCAAATCGAAAATTCGGATAATTCGAAATGGCGGACGAGGATTTCGAAATCGATGTCTATGGCGACGCGCCTGACGCGAACGATGCGGTTGACTCAACGAACGCGGACCCTATCGCTCTTGACGATTCTAAACCTGAAGAGTCCAACAACCACGCATACGAAAATAATTCCTCAATAACAATAGCCAACGGTTCTAACCCTGATTCCATCCAACATTCTCATCACGACGACCAGGAAGAACAAAACATGTATCCATACAATGAACGTGCAACTCCTAGCCAGAGCCTTAAGCGTAAAGAGGTATCTGATGACAGGCCTATCGACCCTGGCGCTACCAGCGCCCTTCTCCTCTCCGAGTTGCAGTGGTGGACCACCGATGACGACATCCGCGGTTTAATTCGACGCGCCTCTTGCGAAGAGGAGTTGAAGGACATTACCTTTAGTGAACACAAGGTCAATGGCAAATCTAAGGGGTAAGTCATTTGATATTTCTGATTAAACTATTGAAATGTTTATTGACAGAATGTTATCGTAGTCAAGCCTATGTAGAGTTCACCTCCCAGCAGGCTGCCACTGCCGCCAAGCGCCAGTTTGAGGGCGTCACAACCGAGCTTGGCCAGCCTGGTGGCAAGAAGACGACGGTCATCTACACTTCTCATACCACCAACCCGTTCAAGACACTTCCTAAGGATGCCCCCGCTCGGGCTAATAAGGACGGAGGCTCCCGAGGAGGCTCCTCCATGGGAGGTTACAATGACCGGGGTGGCTTCCGCGGCCGCGGCGGTTTTAATGGTCCTCGAGGCGGATTCCGAGGTAACTACCAAGGCAACATGGGAGGTGGCTTCCATGGCAACAACCCTGGCGGCTTTAACAACAACATGGGAGGTGGCAACTTCGGCGGAGGAGGTTTTGGTAACATGGGCGGCGGTGGTGGAGGCGGCGGTCCTGGCTTCAACTTCCGTGGTGGTATGATGCCTGGTGGAGGAGGTATGCGCGGAGGTGGCATGCGAGGTGGACGTGGTGGCGGCATGAATCCTGCTATGAACGCCGGCATGATGGGCGGTATGGGTCCTATGGGAATGCCCATGATGGGCTTCCAGCAACCTACGCACTTTAACCCGGCATTCTTCGGCGGAACCCAGCAATCGGACTGGCAGAATCCCCACGGCGCTAAGCGACCTCGTGAGAACTAAATACGACGAGGTTGATATTGTTTACATTAGGGGGTTTAACATGACGGGTACGCATAGCTTTGGTAAGGAAGGGTTAATGTTCTTTTCTCGACACCGAAGCAAGTTGCATTGAAGCTGGGATAGGGGTGCTGTACAATTACGAATTACGTTCCCGGAATACCCATCCCTATTTTCAAGGGATCGAGGCATAAAATTCGGATGAATTCAAGGGTTTTTAATTACTATCGGGTTTTCCTATGACTGTGATTTGGAAATAGCTAACCATCACAGCGTAAACTACCTTTGTAGAGCATGGGTCATCATGCCTTTTTCTTAGACGCCGTGATAGCTTGACGATCTGGTCCGAAGAGGCCTAGAAGATAAGCGGTTCTAGTCAAGCATAGAAAAGCCTTTTGTGGTTATTTGTTAGTATACGTTCTGTCTGCATATTATTGCAGCCTCTTCTCGAAAAGCGTGGAAGACCGGGAGAAGACGGAAAGAGTAGAGCTTACAGTAAACCCGACGTTACCCCAAGTCACAGCGTTCCACGAACCCACGTCTAAGGTCCTATCATACCCGAGCATCCAACACGTCACCCCGACGTGGCTTATGTCTGCAATCCTATATCTTCCGTGTTAGTGTAGGTTCGAGATGAATTTCTGGAGTAATAAATGGGTAGATGACCAAAGTGCACGTGCCCTCACTTTCGACTACTTCAGCTACTTTAGACGGTCACTTGTAGTTACAGAATCGGAGAAATTAGGAGAATAAAGAAGGAAAGCGTAAGACGAACCCTAGACAAATGAGATAGTTCCGGACAACTTTGAGCTCGGTAGTGGTATGGAGAATCGTCACACCGAGAAGGAACAGTAGAGCATAGACGTTGCCTAGCTGGAAGACGATTAGGCGCGCATTATCGTCACTTTGAGGGACGTTATTGGCTTCGGGATTGTCGAGTTGACAGGCGATGAACCAGTCTGGGTTTATGAAGGGGCCTAGGAAGCCGCCGATACTATAACGGCTTTTGTTAACGGTGCATGAGGTATAATTGTTAGATACCTATTATAGCTTACAGGGAGATGGGTTCTATGATGGTGAAGATGGTACGGGGGAACGCCGGGAGTTGAGAAGCCATAACTGCTTTCTTTCTCGTGGTATTGAAAACGTTACTATCGTCGATTGGGTATTGAATATATTGAGTACCTTAGTAAGGTAGGAGATCAGTGATGCTGATAATACACACTTATTCTTAATGTAGGTGCTTACAAGACTTGAGTTGGAGTTAAGGGATGGAATGTCGGTCTCATACAACTAGTTCACTTAGGTACCTAAGGTGATGAATAATATTCTTAGGTTTACCGGGTTATTATTTTAACAAGACTATGGAATTAAAAACGTCCATAGATGAAGTTCGTCATGCATATAGAAAACATATGACGAATAAATCGAATGATACTGTATCTACGGATGTACCTACTTCTTAGGTGTGGTTGTGGTTGTGGTTGGGTTGTGGTTGACTTCTGAGGGTGTAGCGTAATATCAGAATAGGGGAAAGAGCGGCTAGGCTAGGCCGCGGCAACATCCCGATTGGGTGGTGATACAGGTACAAGACTCCCCCGGTCTGGGAAGGATCAAACGGTAGTAAGTGACAAGAAGGAAAAAATGCATCAGACTGTTCCATCGCAATTGCAGGCAATTACAGATTAGAGAATTGCTTGGCATTTTACCAGCTGAGAAGGCATGATGATTAATTGAATTTCCACCGATGATCCTCTCTTCCTACATAGAGAATGCGTTATCTTTAGTGTAACCAGACATCATTCCTTCTTTTTTCCTCCTTTCCACTTCATAAAATAAATTCTATCGAGTTTTTTTCTCTCTTGCAGGTCAACCCCCCTAACAGTCCGACACTCCGAGAAGCAATAATTGGTATTTCCAATCAACATAACCTAATATGTTCGATTTATTGCTCTATTAGTTTTAGTACATGCTTAACACATATACCTACCTCTATTATCTACCACCTAATACCTAATACCTAGGTAATAGGAGGATAAGAGGGATAGGATCAAATGACATCCATCTTCTTCACGTGAAGTACCTCAGTTGAGAAAGATGGGTTGAGGAAAGACAGGAAGGAAAACGCAAACGCGGCCAACCCGCACTAATACCGCTTCCATTTCCTAGTACCTGCATAGTATGTATCAATGATAGGAAGAAGTCTTTTCTCTCTCTCTCTCTCTCTCTCTCTCTCTCTCTCTCTCTCTCTCTCTCTCACTCTCGTTCTCGCTTCCCATCTTTGTCTTGGTTTTATTCCCTCCCCTTTGGAGAACAAGATTAGAAATAAGAGAGGTAGAGAGGAGGGGCCACGAACATTTTCGAGGATCTCCGGTGAAGGTTTATCGGCGCTGATTACCTATCTGAGTAGATTGACCATCTACAACCCATTTTCTCTTCTCTCTTCTTCTTTCGCGCCATTATCCAAGTTTTTTTTCTCTTCTCTTCCCTCGCTTCTCTACGTATTTACCACAAACGGATAGACAGTATCGTACTGTGTTTAATTCTCGTACCATTTTTCTTCGACCAAATAGTAGTGCCTTTACTATTTTCCCGTATACTTGTCCGAGTCTCGACCACCCATTCTCTCTTATCGCTATCCCGCCTTTGTCTCTCGCCTCCATCCTCTTCCCCCCCCCCCTCCCCTCGGTGCAAAAACTAAGAGTCCGTCCGGACCCTTTTCTCTCCCAATGACCATCTCTTGTCCGTTACCATCGACTCACGATGGCCACCATCGAGCCACGACTAATTCATCTGCTGAACGAATCGGCTTCTACTCCACGGCCTCACCATGCTGAACTTCCTCCCATCAAAGTTCTTCCTCTTCCCAAGACGTCCGGCCGTCTACATCCTATCGAGCCCGATGCTAGCCAAAGGCTCGAGGTGCCGGATACAAACCTGGGCCAATTGGCTTCGCAATCCATGCCCTCCTTATTTTCAGTAGTAGACGAGGCTCCTATTACGAACTCAGCCTTGAGGAACGATACAAGTTACTTATCGGACCGAACATTACTAAACCACATCTCGTCCCAAGACCTGCGCATGATATTGGACGATACGCCAGATAACGCCGAAGATGTTGGGAAGAAGAGGCGGCCTGTGAAGGAAGACTTCGTTCAGTTGCCACAGCCGCTAAAAAAACAAAAGGCGACTACTCAGCAACACATGTTCCCTCCAATCATAGTAGGGTTGCTCGAGCCGCCATCCGACGCCTCTCTATTCCCACCAATCTCTTCTGGATCTTTCGACAACCGCCCGCATTCCGAGCCTCCGCAGGCCCTCAGCATCACTAAGCCGCCCGATATATCGGACCAGGCTGAGGAGAAGACAAATCCGAGCCCTCCGCCTGAACCCGAACGAACCCCAACGGGAAAAGTTAAGCGACGGGCTGCCAAGCCACGACGCAAGTGGTCCGAAGAAGAGACCAATCACTTATTACTAGGTGTGAGCAAACATGGCGTCGGAAGATGGACGGATATCTTGGAAGACCCGGAGTATAGGTTTAACGATAGGACGGCGGGAGACTTGAAAGATAGGTTTCGGACTTGTTGCCCTGAGGAACTACGTGCCAGCCCAACAGCCAGGAGTGAGACGCCCAAAGAAAAACAACCGGTCGTGAATACTAGAGGAAGACCAAGGAAAGGTCTTATGTCCGAGAACATTCTAAACGAGACAGAAGAGGAGGCCGAGATTGAGCAGGCCCAGTCAGGCCAAAATGATTCTGATCCCACGCCAACTAGACAGCGCAAGAGCCGGGCCCATCGGAAGAAGATGGAAGACCTAGTCGAACTAGGGATTAGAGGGCCGTTTAAAAAGTCGCATCGAAGAGAACGACGCCCATTCTCCGAGCAAGATGACAGGGAAATACTAGAAGGATTTGAACTTTACGGCCCTCAGTGGACCAAGATCCAGAGGGATTCGAGATTTAATCTATCTACTAGGCAGCCGACAGATCTGAGAGATAGACTACGTAATAAGTACCCGGAGAAGTTTGCTGGCACAGAAAAGACGGCTATGGGAGTGAGGGAGCCGGGGCGGGGCAATAGCTTGATGGAGCCCTCAGTCAATATGGCCATTGAAAATTCTCTACATGTTTCTAAGTCGGCCTTGCTCGAGCCGCAACTTAATCGAGCCAACTCGAAGGATGACATACCAAGATGGCCAATGCCTTCTAATCTCATCGAAGCTGGGGAATCGTCGCAACCTCATCCAGGCATCTACTGGAACGAAGGCCCTGGAGCAGGTTTTACTTCGGGCAGTATTGGAGAGATGGATATATCACGTCTTCTCCTCGATGATACGCAAGCCACAAACGAACCGCCTTCAGAGAGGCGTGGTCTAGGATGACACATCATTATTCTGGAGGTTTACTGTCTAATACGTCTGGGAAGGTCCAGGCGACGACCAACAATATATTTGAAAGGACAAACTACAAAATGGCCCAAGGTGTCAGGAAGATTTGAAGTCAGTATTTGCTATGACTCGGCCCAAATTTATGTCGAGGGCGTACTCTAGGATGGGTTTCAACCCGATTTTATGCTACTTTTAAGCATGAAGCTCCTGTCGTTACAGAATGGGCACGTGTATATGGGGTGTATCACCAGCCAAGAGCGCGAATATGATGAACAGGTATGATACATGCGTGGAATGAGCGAAAAAAGAGTGGCTCCATGAAAGCAGCTAGAGAGTCAATAGTTATATCTAGGTAGAACTGAACCTATCGTCGCGATGACTTCTCAACGAGTCTTCGCACATGATGAGAGGGCGATTCCGAGAATCTCGTGTACTCTACAAGCTCCTACCTAAATATAAATTATAATATGTAACTGATCCATACCGAAGAATTTAGCATGTAAAGACCTACAAAATTGTGATACTTATCCTATCGCTAATTTTTAACCTATGAGATAATGTCACTCCTAAAGTTCTGATATGGTTCTAGAATTCGGTTCTAGAATTCAAAGAGGAGAGACGGTACGTACCTGACGATCCCGGCAGAACAGCTGCCAAGAAATCTGTCCGCAACTTTCATGCACGGACCATATACATTCACCGCCCACAAGCAAAAGACCCACTAGGGCACAAGCCCACTACTTTTCGCTTCCAACTGAATTTTGACCTGGTCGCATTCAATTCAACAACTTTTTTCAATCTTTCCGAAACCTCCACAACGACTTGCCAACTTCACGATATCTCCAACATCTATCGTTGAACCGTCAAAATGGCTCGTGGACCGTAAGTACACTTCTTATAGATGTTCATATACATCTTAGATTATTGAGATGAAGCAATTTCTGTTGAAGCAGTAGTCATCGCTATCGCGACGCGCGCCTCAACATCGAGATCAGAATTTTGCTCTCAATTTTTCAAATTGACGATGACCTTATACTAATTCAATTTCGACTCACAGGAGAAAGCACCAGAAGCGCTTGAGCGCCCCCTCTCACTGGCTTCTTGACAAGTTGTCCGGTGTCTACGCCCCCAAGGCTTCCGCCGGTCCTCACAAGCTACGCGACTGCATGCCCCTCATCGTCTTCATCCGCAACCGTCTGAAGTATGCCCTGAACTACCGCGAGACCAAGGCCATTCTCATGCAGCGCCTCGTCAAGGTCGACGGCAAGGTCCGTACCGACATGACCTACCCCGCCGGCTTCATGGACGTCATCACCATCGAGAAGACTGGCGAGCACTTCCGCCTCATCTACGACACCAAGGGCCGCTACACCATCCACCGAATCCAGACCGAGGAGGCCGAGTACAAGCTGGGCAAAGTCAAGCGAGTGCAACTTGGCAAGGGCGGAATCCCATTCTTGGTCACGCACGATGCGAGAACGTAAGTTCTGTCAGACATCATTCAGCCGTTGGATCAAGCTTTGGTTGAACCACCTTTTCCCATCTTGTGATAGGATCGAGCTTCGAACTGATGGCTGTATGTATCCCCCGTCCTTTACCTATGCTAATATTCTATTTTCTGCAACAGCATCCGTTACCCTGACCCTACCATCAAGGTCAACGACACCGTCAAGATCGACCTAGCCACTGGCAAGGTCAGCGACTACATCAAGTTCGACACTGGTGCCATCGCCATGGTTACCGGTGGCCGTAACATGGGTCGTGTCGGCGTCATCACTCACCGTGAGCGTCACGATGGTGGTTTCAACATCGTCCACATCAAGGACGCCATTGACAACACCTTCGCCACCCGTGAGAGCAACGTGTTCGTCATCGGCTCCGAGAAGCCCTGGATTTCCCTACCCAAGGGTCGGGGTGTCAAGCTCACCATTGCCGAGGAGCGTGACCGCCGCCGTGCTCAGGCCCTAGCTGGTCACTAAGCATCTTCTAGTAATGAACAAAAAGGGATCTGGCAGAGGGTTGATTTTCACAACGCATGGGAACTGGCGTCTATGGCATACCAATTCGCTCTTACCAAATGAGTAAGATTCGTGGTTTAGGTCAATGATGAATGATATTAATTGACCCTGATCCTGCCCTGTTGTGGCATCTGCACTTCTAATCATCTATTTATGTCTATCATGATCGTGATACATTTTGCCATTAGATTGTTGGCTGTCTTACCATTCCGTGCCGTGCTCATTCTGACACCTTCCACGCCAATAAGACTCAGCTAGGAAGAGCTATAAAAATGTTGTTTTACGTACACCTGCTCCCTCCCTCGTCCACATCGTATCTATGGCCAGTGAGTACCAGTAGAAGTTTGACACGTCATGCCATAACCTACATGATTGTTTGTGTGTACTAGGTAGCTAATCATGATGCTTAATGCGTTGCTGTAAATACTATTCATCCAGCTGCACATACCTATACTTCCCTCGCCTTCACATGAACGACCTATTCTGCCAAATCATTTTCTTTTTTACAT
The DNA here is from genome assembly GCA_022836615.1 of Annulohypoxylon bovei var. microspora. NCBI lineage: Eukaryota > Fungi > Ascomycota > Sordariomycetes > Xylariales > Hypoxylaceae > Annulohypoxylon > Annulohypoxylon bovei. The sequence goes on along the minus strand of MU405219.1, from coordinate 360,155 downwards.
AACCTACATGTATTACAAGAAAGCGCATGTAAAGTGAAGATACCCTAGAGCGGAGGAGAAAAGGTGGTACCGTTTTCTCATCCTGTTCATCTCTTACTAATTCGGTGACGTGGGTTCTAGCTCCCATGAAATTGTTCTACAGTTGGCGAATACTGATACCTAAACATCGGTGATTTTATCTTAGCTAAGACTTGCTTTCGCATGAGATTCTCTAGAAATCTAGGAAATGTTCTATGGTTGTTTCGAGTTGCGTAGGAAGGTGATGATGATGAAATCGTTAACGTCCGGGAGGACGTGCAAACTATCTAGCTAGCTAATCTATCCACACGTGTCTAAAATACAACTACGGTACGAAGAACGGCTGGGGTGCCTATAAGGCAGAGCTAGCGTACCTCCTGGCATAGCTTAGGGAGGTGAGAAGTCATCTCCTGGGTCTAAGAAAGTAAGATAGTATATAGTCCGTTAGTAGCAAGATAGTTTAGTTATCGTCGTTGGGAACTATTTTTCGGACGTAAAGGTTCTGTGTCTGCTTGAATAATGGGCCGTTTATCCTATACCTACCAGAGGTCGTAGTTTGGCTGGATAACTTGGGTAGTAACGAAGTTGGCAGTGTCCCGCTTGAGCATTATATTCGAGATTATTTACCAACGAGAAGAAACTGCTGAAGTTACTCTTTAGGTACATAGGCTTCTACTCGTCATTATTATAAATACCTACCCAGTATTGCTTTTGAGTTGAAGAGCAGGCATAACTTAATGGATTTATCACCGTGACTATCATGGACAAAGCAATTATTTCCCCGGACATGATTAGACGGACGAGGAAATAGGAGATCATATCTCGAAATCTGCTTTGATACTCCGATATCGCTTTCTCATATGTTGTATCAGGTCGTAATATTTCCCTCTCCTAATATTAGAGTAACAATAGCCAAAAGGCGCAAATATAGGTATCTAAGATGGAAAATAATAAGCATGTTTACCCAGGGTCCGCGTTCGTGGCGTTCAGCCCGGAGTTTGATAATGGTGCTTCTGGCGGTACCTAAAGGTGGCAGTCCCCTTTCTGTCATAATGATATGTTATAAATATCCCCTGCCTAAGCTGAGACTTATTATCCCTACCTCAAACTCCGAATTTGATTCCATCGGAATTCCCTATGCTTCTAATCCTTACCATTCTCTTACCTAATATAGCTACCATTAAAACCTAAAGAAAGCAAGGGATATGCCTTGTGGGGTTGAGGAGAATCGCGCTGAAAGCCCCTAAAGTCCTAAACGACCAGAGGACGAAGGAGGGAGGCTCGGTTGGATTTCCCCGGCTCAATCTACTATCCAGATGCTCCGATATTACTCCACTTCCCGGAAGACCCAGCGTAGCTTGACACTAGCTTGGCGGCTCTGTCAGCCCTAGCCCCGGTGTCTCATACTAGATCACAGCTCGCCCAGTGACATATCGATATACCTGGAGAGGGTGTTTCCCTCGTACTAGCGTACGTATCACCATGGAGAGGTCACGCCTCATCGAATCGATCTAAGCTAATCCAGCCGACTTGCTTTTACTTACATACCTACTCATCCCACCCAGTTTTTATTTTCTTAGACGCCAGGAAGTTCACATGTGCTCGCATGGTAGGCCTCCAAAGAAGGCTCTAGCAGGCAAGGTCTTAAAGACTGGCCTGACTGGCTGGGGGCCAGGTGGCGATATGCAAAGACGCAACAGGGATGGGCAATAAGGCGCGAGGAACGCGAGTTGGAGGTTTAGATGACGAATATCTCAGACATATATAGCTAGGCTAAAGCTAGTAGATGTTGCGAAGAAGAAAGGGGTGTACTATGCAATGCAGCTACGGAATTAAACGCGCAGAATCTCAAGCCACCCCAGATATATGTATGTATGTATGTATGTATGTATGTATGCATGTATACCCACCTAGGCTGCTAGGGAGGTAGTATGTACTTGTTTCACGGTTGAGATCACGGTTGAGATCACGGTTGAGATCACGGTTGAGATCACGGCTGAGATCAAGGCTGAGAAAGCCGCTGGAACCCGTCAGCCCGGTACCGTTGAAACTCCCGAGGCGAATCAGATCCTAAACCCATATCGAGTGTAGCAAATGGCGTCGTCTAAGCAAGACATGGTGTGGACCGATCCGCTGCCACTTATTTTCGGGGCGAGAAATATTGGGGAATTCACCGGGCCTGTTAATATCTGGCGATGACCAGTAAGCGGCAACGCTGTAATAGCAAAATAGTACCTAATGGAGATCATGTAAACTATTGGACAAATCTTGTCGTTCATGGGTGAGCTCGAGCCAGCCAATTCTGGTTTTTCCTCGGCGAATATATCTGATATGCGTTTTTGATGGATTGCTGAAGAAATGCGGCTTATGGAAACTCATTACGGAAACTTCCGAGCCCGGCTTTGGTTGGCTTGTCTATCTGTCTCGGTATATTCGGATGTTCGTATTTTTTGCTGATTTCATACGGATTGTTTGCATCTAGAAGAGTCTGTTTACGTGTCGTACCCCTTCTCTTGGTATCTCGCTCGCTCGTGGGTATCAGAGATGTCTTCCTTGTCTTGTTTTGAAACCCGTCACGATAAACCTTCCTTCTGTAGTCTAGAGCGGCCTCCTTTGGGTTATGTTCAAGTCCGCGACCTTGAACAGAAATGTCACTTCTTCACGCAAAGATCAGTACGGATTATCCACTTTTCTCCCGCTGTTACTTGCCGACCTTCATGCTAAGAGCCGACGCATTAGTCTTGCAGGTCCTGCTGAAGAGGGGGAAGATGTGCTTTAGCACTTACCAATAAGCAATCGTCGCCGTGTTTATGGAGGAGAAGCAATCCTGTTTCTGGGGCAATGGCAATTTCTTCTTTCGGAGATTTACGGTCGTGAGTGTAGAAAACAGTCTCTCCACCGACACAGCCTTCGGCGGCCGAGGTCAAGTACAGCAATAATGTCCAGGTTGTTTTAGTGCTGATGGTACCAGGAGAGTCGTTGGCGTATGGTAGAGTGACTAAGTTGAAGTCGTCATCTGCGGCTGAGGGATTAGTGAACAATGTTTTTTTAAGGAAGAAAAGAACGACTCCAAGATGCGCATGATGCATCAGAGGCAAGTAAATTTTCTCCAATCGCAATAGCGAAACCCCTCTTTAAGATAAGGCATATTGCCATCGGTGACTTGAACGTCAATGCCAAACAGCGTATGGAGATTGGAGAGAAAGGTTTGACGGAGTACAGCATAGTCAGGCATCTAAACATTAGAAAATGCAGATAACTTGCTGCAGAAATAACGTCGCTCCTTAGGCCACGTAGCCTTGGCTTGCATAAGGCGCTCTGGACTTGACGAAGAATATGATGTGCATAGGTATAAACCCGAAGAAGATGATGCTGAATACCTACAATGACAGTCGAAATATTGGCCTTTGGAGTAACGATATATTCGAATATTTGGATTCAAGCCCACTACATCACCACCCCTGTTGTAAACCATTAGTGTTGTCCGTTAGCCAGCAAGGTGAGTAAAGCATTTAGGTTAACACTTGCTTACCATAGATGCCTAACGGATTCTTCTAGCAGGGTATCTTTGAGCCCTGTTTCAAGCCAGAGCCTTTGGGAGAAACGAGGGTCGTCAACCTGAAACCTGTCATTGACTCTCAACGCCTCTCCTCGTTTTGGTCGACCCGGAGTGGTGGTTAGAGACAACGTCTTGAAAAAATTGACATAATCTCGGCAGAGGTTTTTGGGCCAAAAGTTCCGAACAAGAATGATCTTGTCTTCTAACCCTGGAATCGGAGCTTCTGGACTAAGTTGTAAGACGGGCAGAGCTGGCCTAAAGGGGGGCCAGTTCGGAGGTTGAGCTGCGGTCGCAGACGCCACCGTAGGATTTGACGAAGATTGGTTCTTCTTAGCTGATTTATCCTTGCCCATAATATCACAATCAAAGTCTTTGTACTGAGGTGTGTAAATATCGATGGATTTTCAGCTTTAGGTGGTTTAATGGAGGAAGATGGCATAAGGTTGAATCCGATGGAATTCAGTGGACTGGAACCCCTGGAACCCCGGTCATTAATTGTATATTCATCGGCACTAAAGAATTTAGGTTACTTAGCCCCCCCGCGATAAGGTTAACTTCCGTGTTTTAGATCGATCTTATCCTGTTACCAGGTCGTCGGTTTCACTGTGAACATATATGTACCTATACTTTAATACTTTAATCAGGATTCAGGGCAAACATTTCGTACCTGTAAGCCACTCACATGCTTTCTGCTTCATGCGGATAGCCGAAACCATTACCGATGTGTATATGTATGAAGTAGATCACCCGAGACCCTGTGCCGTCTAGGTCCTAGGATTCCAGGTTCACTTCAGCAAAGTTGCCAACTTGTAGAAAGAGAGCCGTTAAGTAACAACCGGCTGCAACCGGCTGCATGTTCTCACCGCCCCATTCATAATTCACTTTATTATTTATACAGTTACGATGGTGTGGAGAGAGACAAAGTTGCCAGGTTGTAGACACTAGTGGATATAGTACCTCTCAGGCTTCTAAGGTTGCATGTTGAAAAATTACGAGTGATGCTAGCCCTGGCGACTAACGATAATCAACATGAACCACACCCTATTTGCTTTCCTCCCCTGGCGTTTCTTATTATTCATCTTGCTTTTTCCTTCTTATCCCTGGGTTAAAGTGGAATCACAACAGCTCTAGGGGTTCGATGACGATTGCCGAGTCGTCGGGGTACCTATCAATACTACAATAGAAACATAACTCATAGGCTTGTTTCTATATTTGTCTCCGTGTATAAGAGTTTGATGGGCCCTCAAACTGCACTGAGACAAGGTTCTTCTAAGACTATACCATATGGCCCCACTCTATCTATTACTATACCGTTATTGCTTGGGGCTGAAAGATGAGCAGGTTCTCGACACATTGTGAATGGACCGTCACCGCTCGAAAGTGCCTCGATGGCAAACCGCCTCCGGAGCATCTAGCAACATTTCACCTCTGGAGAGGACCGGTCAGATTTCCGCTTGTCGGAGTAGAGCGCTCCAGCCGCGTCGCCCAGTTTTACGAAGAGTTGGTGGCTGAAGTCGACCGATCTAGATTAGATGGAAAGCGGAAAAAACTCTACAGGAACTTTACGAGTAGGGTAGTATCCGCCCACGTTGCCGTTGAAGAGGTAGGGGTAGCGATTGGGACCGTTTTGAAGCTTCGGGATCCTCTCAATCATCTCGCAGCAGCACTCGAAATAATGGTTGAGCTAAAAGAATATGACGACAAACACCCCGTCCACTGGTCTGAAGTATTCCCAACGGAGGATGTCCGTTGCTCTTTGTCACCGGTCGATCTCTGGCTTCACTTCAAGCTGGAAAGCATTCGACCAGGCCTCGCCTTTCTTATGAGGCTCTTTAGGCTGGTGCTTCCTGATTGCTCGGACATGTGGAATGAATGTGAGGAGAGCCTCAGGCGAAAGCAATGGATCCTCCAGTTCGTCCTTGATTCACCAAACCCCCCGAGGTCTCGAAATCTAGCATAATCTCCGAGGGTTGCCTTGGTAGCTCGCTAGGCTAAGCTAGCTAACCGAGAAGGGATATACATAGGTAGTTACGCGATTCATACTCGAGTTTGGTTAGTTCTCGGGACCTTGACAATGATTGTCGCTAATATTTCCACGTAGAGAAATGTCGAGAAGATAGGCTACAAGGATGGGAAAGTGAGAGTTAGAAGAGAGCAGACGGGCGCCACGATTCGCGACGCAAACACTTGATGAGTTCATATGACGTGCAGGACGTGTTGTACCTAGAAGGGCCACCACCTACTAAGCTTACGGTTCTTGCACTGGTGACTCTGTGCTGATGTGACTTCGTATTTCATTTATACCTGATGTGTGTCGTGTAAAGCTAGAGGTCGAAATCTACCTATTCTGTGCTGAAGAATCTTTTAGTTAGAAATTAGAATCGTCGAGTCGGTAATATAATTGTGAATGATTACCTAAGATTTATGCTTGAGCGGAACAAATATTAAATTACCCCACCTATTTACCCCGGATTTGAAAATCGGGACTAACTTAGATGCCCGGGAGGAAAGAGCAACTTCGAAGTCGGAGAAGAAATTCAATTCTAGCACACGACACTAGTCATTTCTGAATCTTCACCTCTTTCAATCATTTCCGCGAACGACTAGACTGCCATAAGTTAGAAACTTGTCACTCTCTTGTAACTAGACTAATACTTCACCTTTCTCCTCTTCGAATAGATTGATTTTATTATAGGCGGGCATCAATGTGGTCGTTCGGAACTACAATGACAATGGCAAAGGATAGAGAACCCTCAAAAGAAAAACCTCTTCCACCTTCTCAACCTCCTCAACCTCCTCAACCTATCGAAAACGCAATAAACTCTCCCCAGCCTCGACCGTCGATATTCTCGGAGCGCTCATTGAATCAGTTGGGCTTGTTCTTTGGCGGCGCCGGCTTCATGTTTCTTTCTACTTTCATCACAAGGCGCTCAGTAGCCAGGAAAGTTATGGTTACAGTACCTAAATTCTTCAATCAGAGCAACCGACCAGCCAGCAAGATACAATCCGACAGTTCTCTCATAGCCTTAGAGGCTCTAAATTTGGCTACCCTTAATGTTATGGGATTCGGTATCATGACTACTGGTGGTCTAGCCTGGGCCTTCGATGTCTCAAGCGTCGACGACCTGAGGAAGATGGCGCGGCGAGGCTACGGTCATCATGGTGGCCAAACCGATGAGGAAGCAGAACGAGAGATCGAAGAGTGGATAGCAGGAGTTTTAGGGAAGAAAGAGAAAAGGGAGCAAGAGGCTACGCTGGACACCAAAAAGAATGACTAAACGTCACCCGTAATTCAAGCAAACAAGGAAGGAAGCCAGCAAGCAAGAGAGTGACATCTATGCTCAGGGACATTCGCGATGCTCGATGCTCGATGCTCGACGCCCAACGCTCAAGCAGCTAGACTAATGCGGTGTATGCCTGCTAGTTCCGTACGCCCAGCCTTGATCAGCTTTCCATCGTCGATTCGGTGATGTGTAACATGCACTAAAGAGTTTCGTATCAGACAAGCGAGATCCTGAGCTAATCAAGCCACCCGATCTCGCTTCATCTCATGTATCAACCTCGCGCATTTAAGAATACGCACTGTATCGAGTTGGGTACGGGTACCTGTACAACTACAGCTATAAGCAGCGTTCATGACCTTAGTACCTGTTATGCATGATCTGCAGATGGAAAATCTACCCCATCCAGCCCATCACACTTCTATTCGACGCTTGTGTCTTGATGTCGTCCTGTCCCTCATGATCCTTGGGGTCGCATAAGTTAATCACTTTCACCATGGAGATGCTAGCCACCCAGCATTGCTACCTAAGCCTAGCTAGTCTGGCTTCACACTCACCGCTTAGTATCTTTCTTGAGGACGAATCTTCAAGAAGCAACTGGCCAAATTCGGGTTAGACGGTGCTGCAAGTGCGGGTCTCGAAGCCCATGGATGTTAAGATCGCCAGACATATGCTACGCGTCTCAAGGATCTCGGCACCTTCACGTACCTTTTGCTTCTTCAAGGTCTCACACATATTGCCATACTGCGATCTGACAGGACGCTTACTTAGGTGCGCGTCTACTGAGAACCCGGGCGTAACAGCTCGAGGTCCTTAACTGATAGCATTGGCAACCCTAACATATCTATCAAGTTTTAGCACTAATATGCCCACTACCCACCCGTTGACGCATAATCATGTATGATTCACAGCAAAAATTAAATTAACTGCCATGGCCAACTACTTTATTTACGTTCGAAACTATCATTGGTCTCATCAAAATACCCTCGTCCGGTCACCTGCTCTGGACCTCACATCTCCCATACCGACACTAATCGTTCAACCGTTAGAAGGCGTTAATAAGCAAGAACCGCGAGTACTTAGTAGCACGGCCGATTTGAGAGACGATATCCACGATGATGCGTACCAAGCCGAGGCACACGGTGTGTTAGTCTCAACGAATCCGTTGGCCGATGAATTTCCTATCTGGGTGCCCGTACACAGTTATAGATGTAGGGAAAACGAGGTCTACGTCGTCAGTCTGACGACATTCAAGGCCTCCAACGTTCCTATAACCCATATATGCTGGGTCCCTGGCTTCAAAGCACCTGACGACAGATTGTATACAGTCATCGGTGCCCCGCGGAAGATTTCTCGGGAGACACGGGTTTTGGTCCTCGCTCAGGAGCTCGGATTTCCACAGGCTGCTAAATTAGTCCTGCTTGATCCAGATTTGCTGGCTAGCTACGACAAAATAAATGATGATCAAAAGAAGGCTCTATTTGAGATCCAGCTTAGGGCCATCCGTACCAAATCTAGTTCACCGTCAACGCCTCTTTTAAACGGATATCGTGTCTTTTCTTCCCCGGATAGACATGGACAAGGCAGACTCAGTCTAGAAGATGTCTTAATCGAGGATCTTGAGGTCCCTCGACGCACCCGCTCCGTTTGTAGTTCTCAGGGTAGCTTCGACAGCTCTAGCGACGACGATTCACTATATGTCACACCTACGTACGTGTCACTAGTGGGTGACTCCAACGTATGTTAGCTCTATTCACTGATATATCAACCATTGTTATACTACGTAAGTGGTAGACTTAGGATATTAACGCCGTTAATAGCATTCCTATACTTGCGACTGTAGATATATCGGTCTACGCCCTACATGTTACGAACCGCGCCCGAGCCACCGTCACGGTACAAATGAGGAATGTTCCCTCGGTTCCACTCACGCGAAGCATTGCATCTTTGCAGACCACGCCCCCATTATCTGCGTCATCTCTAGCTCTATGGAAGAGCACGTACATTGCGTCCATCCACCAGAAACTATAGAGTCCGATACTGAAACAGAGTCCGGTACTGAAACTGGGTCCAATTTTGAAAGGGATTTCGATTTTGAAAGGGACTTCGATTTTGAAAGGGACTTCGGGGAGGACTGCCTTGCTGATGCTCATGCCGTGTTTGAAGATGCGGGAAGGGAAATGAACAATGACTTCCCCATGGACCTCGAACTGATTTCTATGGATTCGCCATCCATAACTTACTTGTCTGAAACAGAACTCGATGTGCAATCGACAAATACCGACTTCGGAAAGCTTAATGACGCGGAAAGACTCTGTCTACCGGATTCAACCATCGCAGCCGAGACCGTCGAGGCATCGGACTGGAATCCCTACACGAGTCTCGAAGACTACGGTTCTCCGGAAGCGCAGGATATGGAGCTCTGACTTTGCGCTCCTATATTTTCCTACGATAGCCCAGAGCGAGTATAGGCAGATGAATGAGAAAACCTGAGAGGGTTAGACGGATCTACACAGGAAGGCTAGCGCTGCTCTTTTGTCCCAAAATTTCGGCATCGGTGGCAGCGATATGTTTTTTATATTTATTCAAGTTTTACGGATAGACCCCCTTTTTACGTATTAAATGGATTACAAACAACATATACGATGAATTACTCGCCATTGCCCCCTTTACAATTGGTTAGAGGTCCTGTGATACGTCTTAACATGTAGGATTCATCGTGTTACCTAAACCATTTCGACTAAATACCTCTCAACATCCCCACTCGTTCACTTTCTTCCACCCCCACTTAGACACAAGCCTAGCAAATCAAACGCACCTCTCTCTGCACCCAGCTATAATTACGTCAATTATTCGAACCAATACCATCATCGGTCGGATGGTGTAGTTGGTTATCACGTCAGTCTAACACACTGAAGGTCCCCAGTTCGAGCCTGGGTTCGATCACATCCATTGCTTTTTGCCATGTTTGAGGCTTATTGTGACTTGCTTCTAGTTGGGATATCTTTTTTTAATGTCTCAGTTGGATAATATGTACATGCAAGTGAGGGGCAGATCTTACCCGCAAAAGTTAGTTTTTTTGCGCTAATGCTACAGGATCTCGGCCTGCTATTGTGAGGATGGATGTGATATATGATTTGCTAGACTTGTCAGTAGCGGTGTATGAAATAAAAGACCAAATTTATTGACTTCTATTATGCAAGTGTTGATTTATATGCGGTTGCTATTTCTCTTCAATAAAATAATGTTAACAATTAGTTAGTTAATAAAAGTATATTCCCACGACCGCTAGGCATACGTAGGGATACTCTTAGTTTGCAGAGGAACATACATGACAGTCTACTTATTGGGCGTTAAGTAGTAGGTAGAAGATGTAGTTGATGAATTGATATATATTACCTAGTCTATTGAGTATCCTGTATTTTTCCGCGTCCAAATCCAAGTCCGCGATGCATATCGTATCCAATACTTTACTACATGAAATAATGCTATCCCATCGTACTAGTGACATTTCGACACAAGTATGATGAGATATATACCTAGGTAGGTTCGTAGGTAATAAGTAAGGAGTAGGTAGATAGGTATGGTACGATGTGAGGACGCTGATATTCCTTCAGCGTTTCGTATCTTCCCGACTCGGCAACTTTTTGTTGTCTTCTCAAGTCTCCCTTTCCCCATCCCTTTCTCATGATCTATGATTAGCGTTGCCGAAACCATAGATTACTCGGTGGTTCTTATTATAGGGCAGTTATAGAGTAGTCTCTTTTATTCGACCTCCTTGATTTTTTTTTGAATCACCGGGCCTCCTCAAAGCTGCCTCTACGACCCCAATTCCGAGGTTGGTGTTTGAGGAACGCGCCTACGGCACCCAAGTATCCCTCGTGGCGTAAAAAGTACGCTTGCTTCTCACCTTTACTCCAGAATTTGATGGCGTAGCTTAGCGTGTTCATGGTTTGGGGGTGGCCGCGAATGAAGGATCCGCCAAAGTAGATACGGGAAAGACCGTGCACTTGCGACTGCAGGTACGAGATCTGCCCGATATTATTACTGATTGCGTATAGTAAAGACCGTGAGATATCGGCGCTGGAGAAGCGCGATCGTGCTAGTTCGCTATTTCTAGAGGACGTGGGGCGGGGTTGCTGTGGTTGCGAGGAAGTCTGATCCGAGTTCTGTTGTTCTTGCCGCCGGTTTTGGTCATCACCGTTGGAAAGTCCGCCCGTATCCTCGGCCTCGCTCTCGGCTTCCCGCTTCATGCGGAAAACTTTACCGAAGGAACTGGCGATCGTAGTACTTTTTAGTCCAATTTTACCATAGTCAGTGCCGTAGATGTCGCCAACCAACATGTCGACTTTGGTGTTGTCGCCATTCGCGGCCATGTCTAACATATCATCGAACGATTCGGCAGGTGTGAGAAGCGAAAGAATACCCCAAAGCGTACCGCCTCCGAGAGACGTACCGCCCACACGCTCGTATGTCCGCGGCCCAGATACTTTGAGGATGCTGACACCAGAACCTATGTTAACGAGCATATAGGGGTATATATTAGCATTAGGCGAAGCAAAGTGCATAGGATCCGTCTCCGAATATGTGAAAACTTCGCGGGGTATCTCGGTAATGAAGAAATCAAGACCTGTCGCAACGTCAATATATCGGTCTCCAGTACTCTTACAGACAGTATAGCCAGTAATAACTAACCAATTATCAAACATTCCATTTCGTCTTCTCTTAGAACGTCAACATCAAGTCGTTCTCGTATTCTGTCGTAATATTTGTAAGAGCCACCTCCGGTCGCCATCACACACAATTCGCCCGGACTGGAGCCACTGAGAGTCAATTGCTTGTCCTTGAGGTGTCGCATAAACTCTATACAATCATCGACGCGATCGGTCTCGAAAGATTGAAAATTTAGTCGCCCGCCTGGTTCGGTAGAATGCGCTTCGCGGGAGAAATATACAAGTTTCGCTAAGGATCCACCGATCTAGAGGGGAGAATTGAGTGGTTAGTTTAGCTGATATAGGAGTCGCAAACTTGCGATCATACTCGGGGAAGCTTACATCGACAGCGATATGACTGATAACAGCCGTATGATTGGGCAAGCGAATATCCTTTGTCTCGTGATAACTATTCCCACCAGATCCAGATGGATTCGCCGGAGTGCCAGGCTGTTCGGGAGTATCGACAATGAATGCGCCTTTGACATTTATACGAACAGAACCGGGATGAGTGATAGTGCTATCGATCTCAGCCGTACTTGTCATGGTTCGCGGTCTTCCGGTAGCCTGCTGCGCCGCATCGCCTTCCCCATCCTCAATCGCAACTTCGGCTTGATAGTGATCTTCAGGCATATTTTCTCGTTCGTCTTGGACCGGGCTACGCCGAGCTAGCGATAGAGTAAGGTAATAATGAGGTAAGATATGAACAAAAGAAGGAATTGGACGCTTCTGCTGGCTCAGAAGCCTGGAAGTAGAAGATGATCAGGGAGGCATGAATTCTCGATGTAGCGTCAGATGTGTGTTCGGTGAGATGCTAGGAAGAGATATAGATAGGGCAATTGGAACATCTGGATTATTAAAGATATATCCGGTTAACGGAGTAAGACTGAAAGGAGTGCTGGTTCGGTCTGGTCTGGTTTTTGGTGGGACAGAATTAGATGCATGGGACATTTAGAACCTTTTTGGCTCAACGACAAGGCTCAAGGCGCCCGTTTAAACAAATAAGATTAATTCAATCTGACATTGTTGCTCCGCAGTTACGTGCAACCATGCTTATTCTCTTATCGATAACTAACTTCCAAGGTTAGACCCCCAACAGCTCCCCCACCTGCCACCTGCGATACCCCTCGTACGTAACCGTGTAACCGTGTAACGTGCCAATCTGCGGCCCTAGCCGTCATGCGCCTATCCGAGACTTATTTAACTCAGACCGAGATCCGCAACAAGCCGATTTATGTCGTACCCCTATTTCGATATCGTGGAAGTCAAACATCAACACCACAGTTGTTTAGCTATTCTTATAAGCTAAATGAATCTTAAGTAAATCCTTATGCTTTTTTATAAGGCAAATTGTTCGAATATTTTTAAACAACTGATGAGACATCCAATGTCAGCCTTAAGGATTAATTGCTACAGATGAGTACATATGAGAAATCATTACGCATACGGAGAGTTCTCAAACATTCAGGCAAGTTTGATAATAGGTAACATCATAAAAGTTTTGTTCTTAAAGGCGTATACTAAAAACAGGCAAACCAACCCAAACCAACCCATGAACTCCTCGTGCAGTAGGTAATACACCCATAAAGTCTGATCCAAAAAAAAAAAACATACCACCCATCAAAAGAACCCGCCAGCAGGCACGCTCACAAACACCGCCGTAAGCACGCCAGCCCCCAGCAGCGCAGCCAGCACGGCCTGCACGAAAATAACATCCTGTATGTGCCGCAGCGCCGGCTCGCGTATCCAGACCTCGCGGTCGAACACCCTGCGCACGGCGCCGCGGCGCTCGTACCGCACCACCCACGGCTCGTCCTCGTAGCTGTTGCCCGAGCCGAACGAGTCGAAGCTATTCCCCTTCCCCTCGCCCCTCTTGCCCTGCTCCTCGAGCTCCGACCCGTCGAACGAGCTAGGCAGCGACGACGAGAACGGGGACGGCGACGGCGAGGACGAGGCAGCCTCGAACAGCTCCCAGGGCCGCACGTGGCGGTGGTGCAGCCCGTGCAGCACGACGCACATGCCCTTGGCCGCCGCGACCAGCGTCGCGATGCCGAGCGCCCAGCCGACCGCGAACAGCGCCCTCCACCCCCGCGCCGCGCCGCTCAGCGTCAGGAGCACGGCGCCTAGCGTCGCGCCGGCGATGAGCCCGACGCCCAGGCCCCGCGCGAAGATCACGCGCGCCGGGTTGCCGTTGCAGATGCTCCAGCGCACGAAGTTCGGGTGGGCCTGCCGCCGCAGCGTGTCCTCGATGCCGCGCGCCACGGAGCGCAGGGCCGACGGGTGCGTCGTGTGCGCTAGCGCTTGGATGGCGCTCTTCTGCTCCCGGTCCGACAGGTTGAGCTGTCGCGGCGCGGAGTCCGCGATGTACGTGCTGATCACGCGGTCGATTTCCGACCGGAAGGGTTGGATGGTGACTGGGTGGGTGATGGGTGTTAGTTGTGGTTTACTCTTTGAAAAAAGGGGGATGAGGAGAGCGACGTACATGGCTGTGTGGCACCGGCGGCGCTAAATGCGTCTTGGGCTTGGAGCCGGTGGCTAGATAGTTGGGAGCCTGAGAAGATTGATAGGGTCTCGTTGAGGCCGGGAGTTGAAGGTGGTGTTGAGAAGGGGTCTTTGTTTTCGACAACGACATCTGATGCCCCCTTTTCGAAGTCAGTGCCTATGAAGATGATCGCGACTTCTGGTTCTCTCTTCATTTTGTCAACGGCATCTTTATGGATCTTGGCAGTAGCCTCATCTTCCATCGTTTGTGTCCACTCCGGAGAGAGCTGGGCTTCAGAGAGGTTGATCTCGTTGAAACGCTTGACATAATCGCGATACCAGAGGAAGAACTGCAGATTCTCGGCTGCGTGCTCGATATAGAGCAGGTAGTTCATAAAGTCGCGGATGGTGCATGGCTGTGAGACATGAGTTCGTTAGCATGCGGATCGTGGTTTAAAGTCCAAAAATGGCTCACTGGACAAGTTCCTCCACTGATGATCCTGTCGAAAGCGAGGGCATCTGGTATACCCGACACAGAACCTGAATGGCCCGATTTAAGTGAAGTATTACTCTTCTCGTCTTCCGAGAGGAAGGTGTTGCTGCGCAGAAATTGTTCCTTATCGACGTGCTCCGGCCGCCGATACTTGAGTGAGAGAAGCCCCATATTGAAACAGGAAAGCGATCGACGAAGGTTCAAGATATTCTATAGCATTTGAAACAATTTGGCGTATCTTCAAAGAGCGAAGATCAGAGATGACCAGAAACGATCTAAGACAGATGAAATGTGTCGGAAGTCTTCACGTATATAACACTCAAGACTTTGTGGAACTATTAGAGAGCTAAAGTTGGAATCCCCCTATATGGAGAATATGCCAATACATTAGACCCAAGGGCAAGTGCATCCGAGAGGACGGCGACCTACATGTAAACCTACCTAGGCACATTTCATGGTCGCATGTCCAGGCACATTCTGAAATTCTGACCTTAGCGTAGAAACACTACCTACATAAGTCCAACGCTAACGAAGCTATTACAATGCATACCTCTGTTCTTCTCGCCGTGACACACGCCATACCCGCCGCCTCGATTACGAATCTACATAACGTCTATCACGAATTCAGCCAGTCATGGGCCGGACCTGCTGGTTTGCCATGTATAAGGATACCGCGATGATATGAGACAACGACTTGCTTACCACGCAGCTGTATTCCAAAAGGCCAGCTACCTAGATAGCCATCAGACGCTTGAAGACAACTAGTAGTGAAAACTTCGGATGAGTTACCTCATTGGATAAGTGACACTAGTATTGACTCAGTACCTAATAGTTCATTAAGCAGACCAGTATCAGACCAACCAGCTCAGTGGGAGACTGGCTAGTCGTCCGACGGTTATATCCGTTTAAGGCACAGAATTTTACAAACGATTCCCGTGTAGATATATATCCAGATACGAGAAATGGATAGATAATTGGCATGGCGGATCGTAGAATTTTATTAACAACGTAGTACAGCATCTGGCAGTAGAGCCTAGTGACAAGCACAAACCGTTGCAATGACAGAACCGACGTTCCACAGGAAGATATTACAATGAAGCACGAAATTTAGAGCGTAAAGCCGAAGCTGAAGCAATGATCAATTAGTGTGCAAAGCTGAAAGAATCTAAGGGTGCCGAGAAAGAATAACCCCTGGCTTAGATCTAGAGATCTGGGAAGATATCCCTGTGTCCCCACAATACGATCGGTGATAGAAAATCTACGATTGATCGAAGACAGGGGTATTGATGTCATGCATCATCGGGACTTAATCTTGCCCCTAAAAGGGTCCTTGCATCGTTGTGCAGCATCTCGGAGGCCCCTTTAAGTTCACGATGCTTTTACGTTACAGGGATACTTTCTCATATAATGTTAGCTAACTGGCCCAAACTAAACATGTAGCCCGTGCCATACAACTGGGTTCTGTACTAGTTGAAGCGAGCTATAAATAAGTGTTCATAATATATCGACGAATCGCACCAGAATATTGGTCCTGTTGAGTGGTTTTGAGACCTGCTAGCTACCTAGGTATCTACTTGTTTTATAGCATATGTAGGTATGTTCTGCCAGATGTTCAACGATCCCCTGAAATCGAATTGGCCTCTAGACCCGTAAAAAGACATTCTCTTATTAAAGCTAGGTACCTCTAGAATATGTAGCGGGCTTCAAAACCTTATATCAAGTTATCAACAAACCTATAGTGTTCACGCAAATATGATAGTCTTGAACTAGGTAAGTGCTTATGAATAATCAACTTCGTCTTTCGGATACTCTTGCCAACCATTATATTTCAAATCCATTCCATCACGATACACTAGCTAGCTTCAGCTCGAGAAAAGAAATGAGAGTCTTATTCTTTCGTGCTTCCCATCGTACGATATATACGCCACTCTCAGCCCCAAGAACACCATGTATGAACGACAGCTTGCAAACCATGCATGTCGTACCTATGATACCTAGGTAGCTACCTAGTTTCTTTTATCCCGGGTTTAAACACCATTCAGGGATAGATGCCAATTACAATGCCATGTGATCGAGGTAGGATGCGCCATGTGGCTGGTACCTTAATATACGAATCTAACGACTTATGAGCGCGCCTACATATGCGCGTATATATTAAGAGGCTGGATCTCGCGCCTCAATTGTTAGTGCTGACACGATGCATGCTTATAAACCGGTTTTCGATGAGGGGAATTACGACTCCTTTCCCCTTTCTAGAATTGCTCTGTTCGGAGACTGGACTTTCCTCTGTCTTCGCCTATCTTTTTGCATATCGTTTAAACATCACGATGTGATTCAAATGTTGGTACTCAATGATGCTTTTATTTTCCATTCCTACCTAGTGTTTATGGGCAATACGTTTCTTAAACTGTTACAATTATGAGCCCATCGTAGCCTAAAACAGATTCCCGATGACTATTCATTTTTTTTGGTTGATAGAATGATGCTCCCCCCCCTTACCAATGCTTCTCGGATATAGGAACAGTATTCACGTCCACGCCATCCTTATACCACCTCTCTTCATGAGTGATCTTGACATCATTTCCGCTCACTACAATCACGCAAGTCAGCAGTCGCACACCAAAAAGAGGGAAAGGAGCAACTTACTCTGACGCTTCCTCATCAAGCCGTCGTCAGAAAAAGTCCAGTCCTCGAGCCCGTACGTGCGCCACCATTGGCCATCCTCGTCGTACCATTCGTACCAGAACTGGACCGCGATCTTGTTGTCGGTAAAGGAGAACAGCTCCTTGCGCAGGCGGTATCCCTGCTCGCGCTCCCACTTCTTGGTCAGGAAGGCCTCGATCTCGTCCCGCCCCTGCAGGAACGTGCCGCGGTTGCGCCAGATCGAGTCCGGCGTGTAGGCGAGCTTCACCCGCGCCGGGTCCCTGTTGATCTTGTCAGCCCCTATATACATACCTATTCGTTCTCTTACAGTGTTTTAAAAACTTATCTGAATATTCTAATGAGAAAAAGTTAATAGGGGAATAGTAAAACGTACATTGTATTCCATGCATCTTGAGCCGCTTTCACTTTTATCTGGGCCGTCTCCGCCGTGAAAGGGGGGTACGGAGGTCTTCCCTTGTTGTCACTTGCCATCGTAGCAGATTTATGATTTAGCTATTTTCTTTTGCTTTTTATGAATGACTCCGTATGATCAGCACAGTTTTACAATTTTCATACTTCTATTATCTCTCCTGCCACGACCTCTTATACTATCTCATATTTGCTAATATTTAGTCTTTATGTATGTCGATGAGTAACGTACCATGTACGGCAGCTGAGTTCAAGTGGTGCCCCGGCGAATGAAGCAAGGAGTCGAAGTGACATACCGGAAGAGTCCACGTGCCGGCGCCTATCCTGCCGGAAATGGTTCGGTCGCTTTCGGGAATACCAAGGGCGTAAATAAGTAGGTATTAGTATATCTCTAACCTATTCTAACCTGACTGATCCTCCTGCGGGCTTGATGACTTGGTCATAATAATCTAGTGGAGAATGTCCGGATTTGAAAGGCGTGCGCGATTATGTAATTCATATTTATTTGCTTCTCCTCGGGCTCCGAAGGACACTAAACATCGCGGCGATCAATTGGTGTCATACCCGTCTCTTCTGTTTCAATTCCCGTCCGGCGAGATCCGACGTCGAATCAAAACGGCATCCGGCCGCTGTCTGTACCCATTTAAACTTCAATATTCCTCTTTGATATAGGTAATATTGCGGGATGTCTCCGTCGGAGGATTCAATCATCGACCATACTGAATCTGACTCTGGTAGACGGCGAATATGGTCATTCGGACGGCTTCACCGTCGGTCCTATACCGCACTTCCTATACATTTCACCTCCTCACGCGCGACCCCTGAGAACCACGGTCAAAACGCGGTCAAAACTCGACAGGTCACGAACAATTCAAATACAGCTTTTGACTCATAACTAGCTTAGGCTATCGCTACGTACGTAATATGCTAGGCTGGTCGGAATTTGGAATAAGAGGGTATAGGTCACATCGTCCGTGACGTATTCCAAATATTGTTACTCTCTTAGCTAACGCTCTTCCGTCATATGTCATTGTACATTTCCCGGCGCACATCACGCCCTTACACGCGCGTCTTTTCAAACACCGGTATAGGACGGTTCTGTTTACATGTAACAATTCCAAATTTTCACATGTCCTCTTCATCTTGGCAGCTAATAGTTGCCTACTGGCCCCCACATACCTACCTAGCTTCACGTTTCTGCGGGTCGAATACCTAGCTGACAGGGCAGGATAGCTATCTTAAGGTCCCAGAATAGTTCGTGATCCGTACCTGGCAGCCTGGTATGTGTACATATCTACACATTCTCTTTCCCCAAACGTTGAACGGCCGTCGTATGTTGACGGGCCGTTAATTTTATGCCGAGAGTAACAGCTCGCCGAATTTTATGAGCGTTACTAGATAAGTATTACTAAGGATACTGGTAGGTGGTGCGGGTCTCTCGGAGACAATAGTTTCGATATTTGTGAGAGATAATAGATGTGGATGTAGGTATGTACTATTCGAAATATTATTCTACCTAGCTGTATTATAGCTATGGATAGGTAACGAATGACGAAATACCTGCTTGGGCGCACGAACAGACAGACGGCCGCACCTGCGTTTAGGAGCATAGCACATGTACCTAGCTTGGTTAATTGGACCGAACTAGACTTTATCTGATCTTCGTTTGTTACAAAATCTGCAACGAGTGTAGAAAACAGAAAGAGCAATCGAAGAGAACTGGACAAACCTCGTTACCTCTTGCCCACCAAGGTCCGTCTACCCCACCAAGAATCCGAACCCCACTGGGTACTTCCCATCGCATTGACGATTAGGACGGCAGGAAGTACAATGTCGTGATCCGGAAGCATCGATTCCAGAATAAAACGGCCCTGCAGAAGTCTTGGCATCCGCCTAAACCGTCTACACCAGCGCGAACACTTACTAACACAGCAGGTACGCCACTTACATAACGCCAGGTTACAGGATCGATTTAGCACGGGACCCTTGGATTCCGAATTCGCAACGCTCCTATTTGTATCTACTATTGTACTAGCGTACCGATTATAGTACCTAGGTAGTACCTCTAGCGCGAGCGAATGTATCGAGACCTGGCCTCCATCTTACTGTAACAACCCGAAGTCGTCTTTCCCGTTGAAAAAAGATCTAGAAGCTCGTAAACGTATATAGGCGACAGAACTCCCGCATCTTCGAGTTTGCTGTTTCTTTCTGTCTACCTAATAGTTATATCCCATAATTCAACCAAACCAACGAATTTACCTGTCATATTCGAGTGATCCAACCACCTAAAAACATATCAAGCAACAATGTCTGCCCTCAAGGCCGGAGATGATTTCCCCGAAGGCGTCGCCTTCACCTACGTCCCCTACAACCCGGACCTGGGCGCCGTAACAGCGTGCGGTATGCCCGTCAAGTACGACGCGAGCAAGGGTAACTAATTCTCTCTCAATCGTCGAGGGCGCGAAGGACGCTATAAAACTAACGTCCTCCCAGAATTCAAAGAGAAGAAGGTAGTCCTAGTCTCGGTCCCCGGCGCCTTCACGCCGACGTGCCAGAACACCCACATCCAGGGCTACATCGAGAAGCTGCCGCAGCTCAAGGCCGCCGGCGTCGACCAGGTCCTCGTCATCTCCTACAACGACGCTTGGGTCCAGGCCGCCTGGGCCAAGGCCAACGGCATCAAGGATGAGATTGTGAGTTTTTTCTGTCTATTTTTCCGTCTTCCCGTTCCTTTTTTCCCTATTATATTACATTATATACCTACACATTTCCTCGTCTCCTCCTCGAATGGGAATGTTTTAAGACAGGCACGGAAAATTCATTGGACGCTACTCTGCGTAACATATATCTGGTCTGGTGGCTCCGCGCCCACTTGCATGCGAGCGTGTAGATCGAATTTACCCCGCCATACGAACTCCCGCCACCAATCTACCTATCCAGCGTCTTTGCGCTTCTCGCAATTCCCGGCTAACAAAAAAAAAACTCAGATCTTCGCATCCGACGACGGCGCCCCTTTCAGCAGCAGCATCGGCTGGACCCTGGGCGCCCGCACCGCGCGCTACGCCATCGTCGTCGACCACGGCAAGGTCGTCTACGCCGAGAAGGAGCCCGCCAAGGACGTCGGCGTCTCCGGCGTCGACGCTGTCCTAGCCAAGTTGTAAATTATGTAAAAAAATCTTTACTTTTTTTACCTACCTACCTATCGTCATGTCACATCGCATATAGAGCTGGGAGGGAAAACAGTCAATTCTGCACTGTGCTAGTAAATAGAGTGGACAGCGTCGGCGACGGGACGGAAATGGGGAAAGGGGAAGAGGCGGATTTACTCCCCTTTTCTGTACCCCAGATCAGAAAAAAGGACTTAGCTGCTCCGGAACAAGCTCCCCTCGGCTACGAATATTCATAGCACCGGAGTTTGGAAGCTGGTAGACTACTCAATAGACTCAACTCAGCACATTCGATGACTTGAATCTTGGACATAGTTAATACCTACTAGCTGGTACGGTAATTTGCAACGTCCCGGATATTTACCATCTCCTGACTGAGAGATCATCGATGTACAATTTACCTTAAGAACCTAGGGTATTAACTATAATTAGGTGACCCAGGGGATGGACGAGCCGTATAGGTAGATGAGGCATAAGAGAGGTGATCCAGTAACACAATCGCACGAGCAGTAATTTCAGACCGTAGAACGAGCTGGTATTATGAAGCTACCAGGTTAGAATCCCCATGACCATGAGACATTCCATGCATTTCCCCAACCGAACAAATGTGATTGTGTTTGTGTGTGAGGTTTCTTTTATTCGCAATCGAGGAAATATCCCACCGAAGACGCCGCCAGACGCAAGAGGCAACACTAGTGATGCACTATCTCTCCCCTCAAAGTCATGTCCTCTCTAATCGTCCGTATCAGTCCTCCCCGCGTGCTCTCTCTCCCCAAACTAAAAAAATCACAGGCATAGCTTAACGGGTCTTGGCCTGGACTTTCTGCTGGGCACCCCTCGCGCCTTGCTTGCCGACGATGCGCTGGGTCTGGCCCTTGGAGGCGGCGGCGCTCTTGGCCTTATCGGACTTCTTGGCGGCGGCGGCGGCCTGCTTCTTCTCCTTGGACTCCTTGATGGCTTCAGCGCGGGCGGCGGAACGAGCCTCGGGTCGCATGGATCGCTTCTCCTTAATCACATCGAGGGAAGCACCGACGATGGCTCGCTGGGACTTGACGGCGCGGCGCGTGCGCTTCTTGGCGACTTCCTGTGGCATTTGTCAGCCCTCATTCCAACACATACTACCCCATGGGTGCTAAAGCATCTTCAAGATATATAATGATATCATAGGAATCATACCTCAGAGATACCCTTGCGGTGTTGTCGTCGGAAGAGAACGGTCCATGAGATTCGGCGGGGGTTCTTTCGCTGAAGGAAGAGCGACTCGGACTTGCCGTTCTGGAATCGGAAGACTTTGCTGTCGCCTCGGATGTAGAGCTTACCCTGTTTTTCGATGTTATTAGCATTCAATTTTAAATGATCGCATTGATTTATATGATGTAAATAGGGTATGAAATCCACGGTCGGGCAATGTAGATCATCAATCCGTCACATCCATTACATCCATCTTCAGTCTTCTTCATTATTTCTCCCGACGCGCAGTGATGATTTGAGGGTTCATAGGTGCCGGTCGGAAACAATGGAAATCGATCAAGGGAAAGCATACCTTGCCAGGGTAGATTCTCTGGCCAGAGAAGGTGTCGTCGTAAGTTCTCATGGTGACGGTTGTTGTGTGTTGAGAACCTAGGTGGACTGCTGTGATGTTAGTAGTTTCGTGGTTGATTGATTGAATTAGGATAAGAGGACGAATTTCGTAAATGTCAAAGTTGCGCACTTGTGTGGGTTGTATGACTAAGCTGCCTTTTTTCTCTTAGGGTCTCGCTTGATGTGGCTTGTGCGCTAGGGAATGTGGCTGTAAATTGAGAAATTTGAATTTGGAACAAACTTCCTTTCTACTGTGATATCCCCATTGCTGCATATCGCTTAATTGGATTTTTCATTTTATAATTCAACTAAAAAGACTATTCTGAATATTGAACTGATGCCTCATCCAAGAGGTCAATTATTTTTCGATGACCATCACACCAGATGATATTGCAGCGCTGGTGCAAAAGCATTATGATGCTTTACCAGCAAAAAGGAAGCCGGTCGTCCGAGACAATGGACTGAGAGAATGGGTGCCCCTGGCTGGAATAGTAGCTCAAGGTATATCTGGGTTTTTACTACAGTAGAATTTTTTGTATTTAGAGAAATTTACACCTAGACTAATATATAGTAATAGGAAATAATGATGAATTGTGGTGTTTATCCATCGCGTAGGTTAGCGATGTCCGCTGCATTTACTACCCGAAGAAATATCTAACAGGGGGTAGCACGGGCATGAAATGTCTTCCTACTTCAAAAGTTGCACACGCACAAGGCAATGTGCTACATGACTGGCATGCCGAGGTACTAGCTATACGGGCCTTCAACCGCTTTGTGCTAGACGAGTGTAAAGTCCTGGCTCAGGGGGGCTCGTCTAAGTTCCTGCGACGGCGGACCAGCGATGAGATGAGCAGTCCCCAAAATGGGGAAATAGAAGATGAAGGGTTATGGCATGACCAACCATTCGCCTGGAGAGAGGACATCCTCCTACACATGTACTGCTCTGAGGCCCCATGCGGTGACGCGAGCATGGAGTTGATCATGGCTTCGCAAGAAGACGCCACTCCGTGGGAGCTACCGCCTGCAACCGCCCCTAATACCTGTACCGCCAGCACATCGCCTCCCCCTATTCACTCCTCAACTTCTACGCCCAGCCTCCCCGGCCGCGCCTATTTTTCTCACCTTGGCATTGTCCGCCGTAAGCCCGCGCGCCCGGACGCCCCTCCCACGCTCTCTAAGTCCTGCTCCGACAAGCTGGCGCTACACCAAATCACATCGCTCCTCTCATCCGTGACCGCGCTCCTCGTCTCCCCATGTCATGCGTATCTACGTTCCATAATCATACCCTCATCTCGGTACAGTGCCACGGCCTGCCACCGTGCCTTCTCTTCGTCTCCAGGGGGTCGTATGAGTAGTCTGGCAGCTATGAACCACCTATCTAGAGGAGGCTACGCCCTCTGCCCCTTCACTATCTCAACTACAACATCTGAGTTCGCCTTCTCGCAGCGATATATTACCCTCTCCCTACCCTCACCCACCCCCCAAACCAGCAACACCGACGACCAGGCGAAAACAGAGAAGGCGGCGGGTATAGCCCCTAGTAATCTAGCCCTGGCCTGGACACGCTCCGGCCTTGAAGAAACGACGCTGGGCGGCGTATTACAAGGGCGCAAACAATCCGCCGCCGACGCGCGGGGGGCTAGCTTCGCCTCGAGGCGGAGTATGTGGGGTCTTGCCGTCGAGATAGTTCATTTGCTCCTACTCTCACCCTACCCCGACCAAAACCCAGAAGGAGAAAGAAATATAAGAATTAACAATTCGGCAGAGGTTGACGTTCAGAAAGCGCTTAGTGTCAAGACGTACGGCGAAATGAAGGAGTCCGCATTACTAGAAGCTAGGAGGAGAGTTAAGAATGAAGCCAGAGTGGAAGCGTTAAAGGGATGGGTACGCAATCTAGGCGACGAATCTTTCCATTTATAGGTAATTACCCAGGTAGCCAATCCGTCCTCCTCCAAGGACTCAAATCACAAAAGACGATAAAGAGGCAATGCGTTATGAAATAATTTTTTCTTCTTTGGTACCTACAAGCAATGGTCTCGATTCCTCACTACCACGCCCGAGTACATAGGTAGGTGACCTGCTAGCAGAACTTGACGAAGAAACAAACCGCAGCGCAAGCTTGCTACAGTAGCAGGTGTGGGGGATTGCCCGCATCGTCTTGGGGGGGAAGAGACGAAAACAGAACCACCTGCTAGACTACCTGATAAATGACGAGTATTGAGAAAACACCCCCCCTTCGTGAACTGCAAAGGATGAACTACCGAAGAACTCCCTCCCCGACCTATCTCGCGACGCATGTGAGAGAAAAAGACCACCATCAACCGAGTCGACCAAATGCCATTATCCTTTCCGTTATGTTTTTCCTTTTTTCCCGTAATCATTCCGTTCGTTCAGATAAAAGGGGGGGAGTTTGGTGTTTGGTCCGTTTGTAAAGGTGCGTCATTAGGTTGTCTGTCTATTCGACTTTGCTCTCGAAGTTCTCGCCTGCTACTAGGTCGGGAATGTCGTCGTCGTCGGCCTCCTTGTTCTCCTTGGACATGCTCTGGTAGCTCTCAGCCAGTTTTCGGAGAGAAGCGAGAGAGTCAGGTCCGAGCTGGTTTAGAATGCCGGGGACGAGTTCCGTAAGCTCCTTGTCCTCGCCAGCTCCATAGATGGCGAAGGTGTTGGAGGGTACGGCGGCATGGACTAGCTTAGTGTTAGCTATATGTTGCCCTTCTTTTCGCAGACAAATTTTAGGGGAAGTAAAAGAAGTAAAAAAAAATAATAATAGCATGTTTCCAAAGCCGAAGCTTGGAAGATGATGCTAATTGTAACTTACCCTTAGGAGCGGAGAAGTGGATAACATTGCCATCGCTCTTGAACATGTTGACTTCCTCAATAGCCTGGATAGGCTGGGTGTTGAGCTTCTTCAGGGTCGCCTGGAGCTTCTTGTCGTCATTGGCGCTTCGAGCAACATTTCGCTTTTGCTTGTGTCGCGGGGTACCCTTTCCACCTAGTCACAAAATTAATAATCATCCCCCCACCAAGAAAAAGGAAGAGAAAAAATAAAAAGAACTTCACGATAATTATGTTACATACCGGTTCGCGAAGGCGCGGCACCACCGAACTTCTTCTTTAGGATCTCCTGCACGTCCGCCATGGTCTCTATCGGTGTTCGCGAGGATAAGTGGTGGTGGTGGTGGGTTGTGGGTAGCAGGTAAAGAACCTTTGGAAGCTGGTGGGGGAATAAGTTAGCAATTCGACTGTTGGATTTTATTTTCGGATTGAGGGGTCGGGTTGGAAAATCGGATGACAGGTATTGAAATTTAAAACTATAAAAACATCGAACGTTCGAACTTACCCTGAGAGAAATTGCGAAATTTTACCGTCGTCGAAAGAATATCGTTCGTAGCTTCTCAATCCGGGCGATGAGGCCTGAAGTTGGGGCTCATCCGGCACTGGGAAATTGTGCGTTGCCAAGACTTTTACACTTTTCGCTTGAGGATCAACCCTCTTCCGTAATAGTGCCTATATGTATGTACCTAAGTAGATACCTAGGTACCTACTTGCCGCTTCTTCAAGCATATCATGATACAAACAAGTCATTTTTCATCCATAATAAAATAATTAAAGTCAGAAAGAAATGTCAGAAAGGCACGGCAGTGGAATTACTAAGGATTGTAGCAAAGTATGGCTACAGCAAGTATGATAACTATGCTCCTCCGTCCGCAAGACGTGAGAGCATATCGTCAACTTCGTCCACTCATCCATCCCCCCTAAGCAAGAACACATCAAGCAACTTCATCCCTTCAAAGTGTCTTCAGCCACTCAGATTCAGCTTAGCCAGGGCATCCATGCTTGTCTCTTCGTCCTCCTCCAGCTCAACTAACTCCTCGTCCATGATTTGGGTTATGCTAGTAGGCGATGTTTCCTGTCCCTCAGAACTCTGACTCTTGTTCTCGCCCTCACCCGCAATAATACCGGCACTCACAAGGCGCTCAAATTCCTCATCGTCGTTGTCAGTATCGTCATCTAGTAGTGCCATTGTCGGCTTCGGTACTTCCTCAAGCTCGAATTCGCTCTGGGCGATAGCGATTCGGCCAAGCTCGTACTCGAAGACCCAGGGGAAGCTTATCAGCGGGATCTCATCGTCGGCCAACTCCTGCAGTCGGCCTTCTCCCCCTATCTTCCCCTGAACAATCTGCACTTCTTCCCAAGTCACGACGTAGGTGGCGGCGATCACGGGATATAGAATCTTGCGGTCTCTAGATCCCGCCAGCTTGATACATGCTTCTCTGAACCGCTCCCTATGGCTAGTCATCACCGGTTCCATGATCTCCTGTCTTCTGTATTCGCTTCCAACCCGAGGCTTCGATAGCACGAATGTCGACCAGGCTTCGAATTCTGTCTCGATGTCATGCTGGTTCATGATCTGCTTCATTGCCTTATCGTGCTGCCTCTTGATCATTCTTACCGCTTTCAATGTATCATCCTTCATCGCATATCTGCGAAGAATCCTCTGATCGAAAGCACCGTCGAGCTTTGGTTTGAAGTTGACCTTGGCCACTCGATCATATAGTCGACCGAGTATCTTTTTCGAATGATACGTCTTGTTCGGCGGTTTTTCCATGAAGTGCGGGTAGCGCCTTGGTCGCATTGACGGTTTCAGATGAGCTTCCTGACCAGTTTTTGGATAATCGACCGCCTTGGAATGCAAGCGTGCTAATTCGATGCACTGCGGGTCTTTGGGTCCTTCGGAGAACGTGTCGCATTTCGCTAAATGTGAGTGAGCAATCGTGCTGAGCGAGTCATTCTTCATGTATTGTACGAAAAACGAAATGAGATCTGCTTGTCTTACGTCCCGCTTGAGCGCCTTTGGCTTGAGGACGTCCTGCTCCATAGGAGGGTAATTCCACTCGGGAGGTATTAGTTCGGGGTCCCAGACGACAAAAAAGTCATCTCCGTCGAGGTCTCCGCCGGAACACATGGAAGGTATATCACGATCACCGACTGCAGGGAATACGACAACGTCGCGAAGATGTCTCAAAGCCGGAACGTCTACCGCCTCTACCACTCGGATATCACCAGGATGCAGCGATGGGTTCCGCCCGAGCATACATATTCCGGTGATTACCGTATACTCGCCTGCCTCTCCCGGTTTGACGCCTGTCTTTGGCACCTGAATGAAGATCTGTGGTAGTGTGCTGGGGTCCTTTTTGTCGCATGATTCGGTTAACTTGGCTGATCCAGATGATTCCGAGTGCCCTCTCAGTGTACGAGTCTCATCTACACAACCGAAGACAAATGCTCCCTTGTCGACCACAATCCGAGCCTTCTCTCGAAGCAATCTCATCGACCAAGCACGCCAGACTTGTAGAATGGTCATGAAGAATGGCTCCTTCGTTTGCATGAAACCGTCTGCGATCATCTGTGCTATGGTTGTGGCGACGCCGTTTTGATCAATGTATTTGCTGAGCAACCGCATAGCGACGTGCGGGTCTTCCATCGCACTCTCGTAGTCTGCCACCTGCCTCTTCATCCGACGTTCGAATACGGAATCTGGAACGCCCAAGCAGCTCAATATTATGATAGTTTGCCTGTTCAACGCTGCGACGGAGAACCTAGACGTCTTGATGATCTCGAGACCCTGTGAACTGGAAATGAATTTGTTTTGCGAAGGTCGAAGGTGGACATCGTTGAAAGGTACTTCGGGCCACTGCGTTAAGATTCCCTTGCTACCGCCGAGCCTAAACTGAAAGACAGCTGGGATGCTCGTAACGACCTTGTTCGTGTTGAGATTTTGGATGAGGAACTTGGCGCGACTAGGCGCAATTTTCCCAACGCCATCAGTGAAGCACCAACCATTATGCTCAATGTCTGGGATATGGACGATTGTTTGGCCGATCGGGGAAGATCTGGGTATATTTGTCGTCGAAAAGCATTGTCCAAGTCTGGCAGCGTACTTGGCTACAATTCGGATGTGGTTGACATTACCCATCCAATTTCGAATGTTATCGCAGGTTAAAAAGTCAGTTGGGCAGAAGAAATAGGCGCCGTTCTCTCGAAATTGCGAGTTTCCGGCGGCAAGATACTGGAAATGACGACCACCTATCCGGATACCGTTCGACAGAGTTCGATGTATTCTGTTAAACAACGCATTATCCTGCGCGTTGCCTGGAGCTGGGAAAATGCGGCCTCTAGTGATCTCGTCGGTGAATTGAACGCGGATGAACCGATCCGCGTACTTGGAGAACTGGCGTAGGATGCGGTTCGACGATTCTGGTGCCGGGGTGCTAAGGTACATAGTCGTTGGCGTGACCACGACTTTTCTCATCCACTGAGAGTTGTCAGGGATCGAAATTTCCGGATAGTGACTCATCGCTTTTTTGTTCTGAAAGAGTGCCATTGGGTCATAGATTCTCTTCTCATCAAGCTTATCTCTATCCTCGGCACGGCTGCCGGTGCGAGGCTGTGAGATATACATTAGAAGATCATTAGCCCTATCACGTCGTCGGGTATGATCTTTCGATAGATCTGCTAGTCTCTGCAAAAACTCGACTGTGATATCGACCTCGTTCAAAAAACCCTGAGAAATACATACTTCAAGCTGGTATCGGACATGGTAGGGAAGATGGACATCTTCCGTGTCGGCAAGAAGAGATAGGTTAGAATTCGGCCCGGGGTTGTCAGGTTTATGCGGCTCAAGTCTGTTCCAGAAGCTTTGCGCCTGCATTGGGACAGTCAAGAATTCGTTCGATGTCTTGTAGTCCACCTTAATGTTAAAATCTTGCAACGCGGGCTTCATTCGATTCCAATCCAAGAGGGCAGACTTTGGGAAGATGAGTCGGTACATAGTCCATCTTCCAATGTCAATGAACTGATTGGTTCTTGGTAGCGAGACGGGGTCATTCTTGAACCATGATGTGTCGTAAGTAATATCAACAGTCCGATCCCAGGCATCCCGTATGGTCCAGATGCTCTTGCTCTCTGAGTGAGATGCGGCGAGGTCGTGCTTCACGTAGAAAGCAGGAGGGGATGGTAGGGGGATGAGCAGGGCCCATGTGTTCTCGTCGATGTCAATGAAGACGATGCTCTTTAGGTGTGCAAACGGGATCTGAGTCTTGTACTCTTGGGTAATCTCTACCTTTCCAACGGGGTCAGGATGTTGTATGCTAGGATCCTCGCGACGTGGGTCTTGGATCTTGCAGGCAAATGAGATTTCAAGTTTTTTGCGCTGTATATCAGCCTCCAGGGAAAAGCTGGATCTATTGTTGATGTTTTGGATTGTTCTTAGGGGAATCATCTCATTCTCATGAGCAAGCACGCCAAATTGCAAAGCATCTATCTCGAGGCTCAGCAAACATGGGTAAGCTTGGCCACTCGACCCTTGGATTCTAAGCGACGGCTGTTCCTTCTGAAGCTCAACTTTGATCTTGGCTGGTCTGCCCCGAATGCTGACTATCATGAAAGTCTCCCAGAAATGCTTGACGGGAGGTGGCCTGAAATGGACACGCCCGCTTCCTTCTCGTTCTCCGGTGTTCTTCTTCTTAAAAAGCTCAACGGAGACAACTTGGCCATGACTCTTGAAGACGGACCATAGATCACGAGTTGTGGTATTTGAAGGAAGATTGTGTATGCGAAGGCAGATCTTGTCCCATTCTGCCCACTGTGGTCTGATACCGGTGTTGTTAGACGATTGGCGTGAACCAGGCCCATTATTAGCGTCTGAATGAGCAGAACGTCTTCCGTTACCTCCAGGGTACGGCTTAGGACTTGAACTACGGCGTGGCCGCTGTCTTTTATTCGAGTTGCACACTCTAAGGGCCCCCGGAGGAACTACTATAGGAGATGAAGACCGAGACGCGTTAGAAGAAAGAGCGAGTTCAGATGTCTCCTGATCTATTTCAAAATATTAGTCGCCATTTGACAGTATCAGAATCTGCAATAAAGCTAAACTGCTCACCACGGGCTGTATCTTTCTCGGGGTCGCTGCCATTGGAAGGTCGTTGGCCACCGCCTGTAGAAAGCGCGTTACTTCCATTATCTGGTAAGATAATGCTGCTCTGGAGGATCGATGAGATGCTTGGTCGCCCCCCGGTTTGACTACTATTGCGATCCATCTTGGAATTGAGTCAGGCTAGGAAACTAATACCAGGTCAGCTTTTTGTATGGAAAGAAGACTCCAAAGCCCGGACCTTGTTTGGGGCCGGGCCTTGTTCGAGGACAGCGAGTATAGCGAGGATAAAAATGGTATCTTGTGGTACAAACAGTTTGAGTGAGAGTAACGGGTGCTGAATGAAGCTGACGAGGTGGCAGCGCGTACCAATGGCATGAAGAGCATGAATGCCATAATGTTGTACACGAAATAAATAGGTAGGGTTGAAATTGTACTTACCTTGGGTTCAGTGTTCAATGTTGTTTTGGGGAAGGAAAGGAAGAAACGGAAAAGAACGTTGAAAACAAGTATGAGAGATACCGTCTAGGCAGGTATCTAGAGAAGAGTGAAAAGAGTGAGAATTGAGAATGATCAGGGCCAATGTTGTTATGGCCAAAGCGAGAAAGAGGATAAACAGTGAAAATAAAGTTGAAGAACGTTTCAACTCTACTAGGTACACAAGGTATAGGATGAGTCAAATACAAACAAGATACTTACATATACTGGGTACCTAGGTAAGAAGGTGACTTTTCCTAGCAAGAACTGCCCAGGTACTCAAGTGCCCCGTCCACCCAAATTGTATTAATCAGAATTTAGGTAAATTGCTCAGGTGAACGATTCTAGACTTAGGGGTAAGTGCCTTGGGTATCCAGGTAGATATCCGCCCCAAGTTACTCTTGCCTCCGAAATCAATATTGAAACTTGGCGGGATGTACCGAGAAACATTCATTGTCCATGGAAGGAGTTATACACATCAGTGGTGGCAGGCGGAGAGTAGTGTTTTTATTGGACCCATAAGGACTCATGCAGTTAGCCGATATACTGCAGTAAGTTTGCTCACCGTCCATGACATTTGTGTGAAGTCTCGGAGCGGTCTTTGTCGAGCGATGAAAGCTAGTGCGTGGATGCGTCGAATATATGAATGTATAACGAGGACGGTAGCTCGCTGTCTCATCCATCTAGCATTTCCCCTGCATGCCATTGTTGACAGTTAGGTGTCTCAATATGTGTCATAGCAAGGACAACCTCTTGAAAGGAGGCGACCTGCTATTTTGGTAGAGGCTTGGGGTTCATGCTGTCTACTAGGTAGAGAATCCTATATGACTGTGCTTGGTACATATTAGCCCTTCTAGTAAATCCGAGAGACTGGCCTCGGACACATGCATAGCGTGGAACACGTCTCGCCTGGAGATAATGTTCAAATTCAAATATATTTCCATGATAGACGTAAAAGACTGTGAGCACTGAACACCATGGTTCGTCGTAATCTCTACGTACCTCAATTTTGCAATGGCAGCGCTTCAGCCGTTTATAAAGCGACGTTCATATCATTTCTCTAGCAGACTTCTTAGGCCTTGGCACAGTCACTGGAACGTATCCCAGACAGTGGCGAAATGATGGGGTGGGTTTCTCTGTCAGTGACATAGTATGAAGGCTATTTTAAGGAGTTCTATCAGGTAATCAAGACTACTCGAGACGTACATAGTATGCGTATTTTTATCTTGAGCCTTGATAGAGATCTGAAGCGCAAGATATCATAAAAATAAAATGCTAGATTTTAGTTGATATTACCATTTCATTGGTTTAAGAGGTTTATCTTGAATACACATTTCTATAGTCTCGACGATGCTGTCAGAAATAAAACAAGCAAAGTATTTATATGTTATCTTTCACTTGAGATATTTATGTCACCGTGGGAGAGAGTTGGTGTTCCCGAATAGGTACACCAGATAGCTACCTAGATATGCTGCTAAATGTAAGTAGGTATTAGAAACACCATACAGTCCGGAAGGTGCTGCGATATCAATACTCGAGCGATGACAAGATTTCCCCAGCGAGGCTTAGGAACGACTTTATTGGTACTATGATGAGGCATATAAAGGCCTATAGCTGAAAAATGATATGCAGTCCTCTAGTTGAGTGAGCTCATAAATTTATTGGTCGCACTATGCCGGTTAAGTATTGGAGTTCAGAAGGGAATCTGGGACAGATCGGGGGAAGCGGGAGTCGTTGGTTTAAAGCCAGGGGCCGATATGAAGGAAGAAACCGATCAAGGAATGTCCATGATCTTGCCAGGGTTCATGATCCACAGGGGATCGAGAGCCGATTTAATCTGCTTCATGACGGCCAAAGTGTCCGGGCCGACTTCCCATAAAAGCGACTCCTTTTTTCCCCAGCCGATGGAATGCTCTCCCGTACACGTCCCATCCATCTCCAGTGCTCGTTTTACCATGTTCTTAACGCACTTTTCGACCTTTTCGAGCTCGTCTTTATCTTTCCGATTGTACATGATGCTCTCGTGGAAGTTACCGTCTCCTATGTGGCCCAAGATGCTAGCAAATAGTCCTAACTCGTCCATCTCTTTCTTGCTAATCTCTATGATATCCGCTAGTCTGCTGAACGGGACAGCGACGTCAGTTGACCCTAGAACGGAAGTTGTTAGATCAGATTCGAATCTAATTGATTTCCTATATTGAAAAATTCAAAGCATCGGGAATAACTAGGGTAACCAAAATTGCTTTTGGAAAAGCTTGGCACATCCAGGGGGGTGGGGATTAAGGAGGGTTGACTTACAGACTTCCTCATCACCCTTTCTCAGGGCTAGCATAGACCACAGAGATTCCTTTCTTGCTGACCACAAGAGCTTCTGCTCCTGGGTGTCCTTAGCGAATTCAAAATTGCTGCCCTTATTATGTTTTGTAATTGCTTGGACGCGACTAATGTTCTCCTTTACGCCCCCCTTCGTCCCCGAGAATTTAAAGAATAGCGTAGGCATTTCTTTCCATACACGCGGTGCGGTTGCTCCCCCTATGTTGACGACCTTCATCTGAACGTCGTCCATAAGTTCCATCGCTGCGACGGGAATTCCTGTCTGCATGACCTCAGCCGCAGCTGAGGCAGCATCACGTATTGTGGGGAACGTTACCACGGCGACGGAGAACTCCTCTGGAACAACGGCTAGCTTGAGAGTGGCTAGTTTTCTGTCAGTACTTCCGGTTACCATCGCGAATATAAAAGAAGGTAAGGTTACCTTCAGTGACTAAGCCCAGAGTTCCCTCGGAGCCCACAAATATGCCATTGAGGTTATAACCTGCCGAACTCTTCCTCGGACGTCTCCGAGTCTTGATAATTGTACCATCTGCCAAGACGATGGTCAAGTTGATAACCCAATCTTTCATCGTCCCGTATCTGACCGCATTCGTCCCAGAACAATTAGTACCGATCATGCCACCTATTTTAGCGCTCGGGCCTGCATTTTAGAGTATAAGTCAGTCTATTTTCTTTCTAGTCTTCTCTCAGAGACTATATGTAAATGATAAAGGAGAAGTACTTCCGTAAATTTCTGTTCGTGGCATTTTTTAATGTGCAAGAGATGGCATGAATTTGTGCACCTAATAGGGCTTACTTACCAGGGTCGATGGGGAAGAAGAGACCGCTGCCCATCCTGCTCAGTTGTTCGTTAAGATCCTGCCAGCCAATGCTCGGCTGAACCACAACGTCCATGTCGTCCTTGTTAAACTGGATGATTTGGTCCATGTACGCGAAGTCAACACTGATGCCACCATAAGGGGCCGAGAAGTTTCCTTCTAAGCTCGATCCTCCGGAATAGGGGATAATGGGAACGCGATATTTGTGGCAGACTCGGGCAATGATCGATACTTGTTCTGTTGAGCGCGGGTACACAACCGCAACTGGTAATCTATCAGGGTTTACCGTTGACCATTCGGAATATCCATGAGCAAGAAGATCATCTGGATCTGTACTGATGATGTCCTCCCCGCCCTTCTTAGAGATCTCGCGACGAATCTCATTTAGTGCCTAGCAAGAAATTTAGTTAGAAACCTGAGACTGGAATCACTCTTTCGTTTTTCGAGCGAAAGTCCCATTTTCGCTAGTTTGCGGTAAAGAGTATATACATACATCTTCCATTTCGTCTAAGGATGCATAATGAGGAGTTGGCATCTTGCTATCAAGGAGTGTAACGGCGCGCTTAGGGGGGCCTTGAAGCGTCGCCGTAGCAAGACCAAATCCAAACAGACCGGCGGTGGCCGTTAGGGCAAACACGGAGCGGCCGGACCATTTCGGGTGGCGGTTAGCCGGATTAGACCACACTCGTCCGGTAGCCGACCCATTTTCAGTGACAGGCTTCTTTAATGATGGCGAGACGGAAAACCTGCGTCTCCAGACAAAAGGGAGACGCCCAGCGAAGTGTTTCAGTGACATTGATGTCGAATTTATAGTAGGGACGTTGAATTGTATAGTTATGTATTAGGATGCATACATTAGATGCGGTTGTATCAACGGTCGAACTGGAAAGGGGTAGACGAAACCCGAACTAAGGTTAAGAGCTCTAGAGTTACAACAACAGGTCCCCTAAAGATCAAGCTATCTTCCACGCACACAGCCTGCCCAGTTTCCTTCGGTGAGGGGTGTGAAGAAAGAAGGCTTCCCACCCGGCTCTAGGCAGAGTTCTTCCTGGGTCTTAGGTCATGCGAGGACCGTCAAACGAGTAACCTCTCAAGGAATCGAACCGACTAAGGGAATACGGGCGCCTGAAAACTCCTAAGAAGGCCGAAAAAGGAAAGCCGAGGGAGACCTTAGCGGGCGGGGGAAT
Source organism: Annulohypoxylon bovei var. microspora (assembly GCA_022836615.1). Taxonomy (NCBI): domain Eukaryota; kingdom Fungi; phylum Ascomycota; class Sordariomycetes; order Xylariales; family Hypoxylaceae; genus Annulohypoxylon; species Annulohypoxylon bovei. The sequence goes on along the minus strand of MU405219.1, from coordinate 325,042 downwards.
AAGCTTTCCTTATATATATTTATAGTAGGGGGTAGCCGTGCGAACAAAGAGTAGGCGGAATTAGGCGTGTTCGTAATTTCGCCTTAGTCCTAGAGGAGCATGGGGACTAACCTTGGGATAAGTCCCAGAAAGCCCATGAGGCCGACTGGCCTAATAATAAAACCTCCAACACTCGGTTTATACGGCCCCGAACACGGCTGAACAAGAACTAGCTCTGTCGGCTCCCGTGGGAGGCACCTGTGCCCTTGTCCAGACTCGGTGAACCTGCCCAAGCATGTCAAACCGAGAAGCGTGTGACTCGTTGAGTGGACCAGGGCACCGGAGTCGATCAGGGATCCAATCAGTCACGAGACGAAGGGATCGGAAGCAAGTACTTCTGAAGAAGTAGTAGCACTTCGATTACGTGCAGAGAAAAGGGGGGAGGCGGGAGGGCGAGGTAAGGAATAATGGGGAACAATCGTGCTAGTGACTACTAGTAGTAGAGAACTTCGGGAGAGGAAGACATACAATCATAATTACCTAGGTAGAGGCACACACACGGTGTACGCCGAAGAATACTTTTGTAAAGAGGCATAAATGACATGACCTACGTAAATGTAATACCGGGATGATGACCATGTGGGAGCCAGTCCCACGATTGGAAGCTGGTTGTAAGTCCATGCTACGCCGTGCCATGTTATCCCTGGTGCTGGCAGAGTTGGCAGTTGGTAATGGGTAAGAAAAAAGGCCCACAAGTACGTTGTCGTTAGATCCCAATCGCTTTCTGCGCTACCATAGAGCAACGAATGAGAATCAAGTCCGAGCTATAGACAAGGGGGGCTGAGGGTGTGGGATGGGAGAAGGTTGTTAGCGTTACTATTCAGTGCAAGGAGTAATAGAGGAGTAAAAGGGGGCCGTTATAATCTCTAGCTCTGATGGGAAGCTGATAGGATTAGTTAAAGAGGCATTGGAGATGGCGGAAGTTGATGAAGAAAAAAAAAGAAAAAAAGATAAAACCAAGAAGGCTGGTCCTGGAAACTCGTCCGTGATCCGTGGGGTTCGTGCCGCTAGACATTGCTTAGGACACTGCAGCTATTCCAGGGTTGTCACGAACTACATGTAGGTACAATACGGCTGCATCTATACGTATTGTAGTTGAACATAATTCGTCGTCTCTAGTTGAAGAAAAGATTTTCTTACCACGTTTGGCTGAAGCATTCCGAGTTGGGTATTGTAGGAGACGGTGCGAATTTACCCGAGAATACTGTATTACCGTTGGAACTTTGACTTACATACATGTGGCCAGCACAGCACGCGACCAATCGACGATTTAGTATATAACGGCTCTCGTATGTTGAATATATTTCTCTATAGGTACGGGACTGGAGGCTCAAAGCTGGGAGACCGCCGGTTAGAGAGGCCGAGACTGGTCTGCTACCGTAGGACAAGGTAGCTCAAAACGTGCATGACAGTATATAAAGCTACCTTGGGGTAGATATATGGTTTTGTTCGGAAGAAAAAAGCAAAGAATAATAATAAAAAATAGCTAGACTTGCATGATATTGGACGCCACCAGTACTGGAAACTTGACTGAATTTCCTAGCAATGTATAAAAAGAATAGTTAGAAAAGAAATTATCTATATAGATTCACGAATCAAGAAACTGACAATGGATGAATGGATACATGTGAGGAGGGCAGGAGGGGCAAGTCAATGCCGCTAGTCGATTTTCCTCGAAGCAAATGAGGGGTTGAAAAAAAATAAAAATTTTGGTGATGCAATTATCAATCGAGAGAGAAAGTGGATACGGATGCTGGCGTGTGACCCCTGTATCGTATACACCTATACATCCCGTGTATTATAAGCCCTGTCATATTTCTAAATCCTGGCCCTTGGGTGTGCTTCGGGTAGATACATTAGGGGCCGTTTCGAATTCTGAGTATACATATGCAGGTAATAACTGATGTATTAGATTTAACGACATTTTCCATCACTCACAGTTTGGCCTCATGTAAAGGAGGTTCATGGCCATAGCAAAACTTAGGTATGTCGTCCTCCAACTAAAGTATCGGCGGGATAGTCGGATAGAATATCTCACTATTTCCATATGATACTATTCGTGTAATGTTAGGTGTCTAATCAGTGTTCAAAGTAGGGCGGGTGGCATGCGTTGTATGCCTTGTTGAGAGAGAGGCTAGACATCCACGTAAGTAGACTTCAAACCCCCCCAAGCTTACTAAGTACAGAAGAGGCTACGGTATGTATGTTGACCGGTATATGTGATCCTGAAGTATAGATCCTCGAATCTAAACTTCGGCATCCAACATACCTCCGACGAATAAGGAGTACGTCAACTTCATCGTCTTGCCCATGGGTGGCCAAGTCCGAATGCGGCCCCAAAGCCTCATCGAAGGCTGAATCTGGGCTTCGCCTATCTCTAAGGTGATTGGTGCCACTATCGTCATACATTAGCCTAGCTTGCGAAGATAAACGGTTGGTCTACATGCACGGCTCGAGGTGAAAAGAGGTCATGCGGAAATTTGATAAAATATGCTGCCCTAGCTGTCGGGAAATGGCTCAAGACTCGGCAGTCCCTGAACCTGTTTTCTTTGAATAGAGTGCTTGAAATAACCACTCTTTCACTTTCCGTGTCGCATATACGGGGAAGAATACGTACTGTAACTATATATTAAAAACGAGGTAAGCAACCTCCCTCTAGCTGCATGTCAGAGCTACATATTGCTAGACACGACGACGATAGAGCGAACACACAACCTATAGCAAGAAGCCAACAATTTAATGCTAGCATAAGCCGGTTAAGGAGCAAGAAGCGGCGGCAAAAATCAGTCAACCAGCTTCATGATACGTTGTCGATTGAAATTGCGTTCATCATAGCTGAAATGTCATAATGAAGTCGTCACAGACATTGCTGCGGTGTAACAAAGACGCCAACCACGTCAAACTGATAATATCGACCGTGATTCAGGCTGATTTCGACCGCGTGTTGTTCCAGAGTAACGTGGACGACGTGCTGCCACCCCGGGACTTGGGTGCCTACCCCAGACTTTACATCCGGCAGGCCACATCAAGAACCCTGCAGAAGTCGCGGGTAGCCTTTAGGTGCTTGTCCGAAATAGGGAGCTCCCTGGACCATGAGCTTCCCGTATAGTAGGGGCTGCTAGTAATAATTCTAGAGCGAAACTTAATGGGTCCTGCAAGAATAATATTGGACGATAGCCCCTGGAATCTAGAATGTTATGGAGATCAGTTCATCCTGATTAGCGAGAGTGGGGGTTTGTTACCTCGAGTATCTAACGGTGTATTTTATGTACGCATGACTGATAATGAATGTCCAGTGTACACTTACCATAATGCCATTTGAAAGAAAGGTATAGTAAGACCAGTACCAGGGTTCGATGGAGAACGCTTCTGTAGCGTTATAAGCGACTCAATCTCCTCCAATTCGTGATATTGTGTCTCATAACGTAAATAGCCAGCCTGCTTGCCAAGATGACAAAGAGAATTTCCAAGGCCCCGAAGTAGTTTTATAAAAAAACAGAAAATGAAATGATAAGTAGGTAGCCAAGAGATCTGCCTCTAAAGCGCATGAGTACCTGAGGCTCGGCCCAAATAACGTTGAGATCTTCAGGCGTGACCGGTGGCGAAGGAGAGCCGTCTTGGCCTATGTTATAACTTATAGATGTAGGTATCTTGCCCGCAGCTCACCAGTTGCAACCCTTTACATACCTTAGCACCACGCACGCTTACCACCGGCTGAGAACTTCAATGGGTAGCCCCGAGGGTACAAGGACAACTTGGTTGGTTATAAGCCTGCACTGTACCGAATTGACTTGACTTGGCCCGCTCATTTAGATGTGGTATTGCAGCATTTTGATAGATGTAGTTGACATCACCATACGTAGATGTTGTGTGTTACTCCGATGCGGGATGCAGACAAATGCGATTCTGTCAGGTCTCACAAACGGATGACCCGGGCAAAAGGCATCGAAAGTCGGTCAGAATCAGGTAACAATCGGGCCGCAGGCCAAGATAGGAGAAATAAGCTGGAACTTATTCACCATGCAGCCCACGTGCCTGCTAGGGACTTTTCCCTCGCTGGGTTTCTAAGAGAGCAGGCCGCAGCTATGCAGGAGACGGGAGGGACACTGTCTCCTCTCTGTCTCTGCTGAAGGATTTTACTTGCAGCATGGAAACAAGAACGCGTAATGCGCACAGGCTACCACGGGCGTCTCTATGTCGGGACAGAATGTGCAATTGTGCTGTTCAGGTACAGATCTTGACCTGATTCGATGCCGTTCTGCATGGCGGATAAGGCTTGAACGGGAAGCAGTAGGCGATGCTTGACCGGACAGTGTAACCCGCATGCCGAGATACAACCTTGCCAGGCCCGAAATCTCGGGTACCTAGCGATAAAAATTCACGGTAGGTTAGGTACTTAAGTAGGTATCGGCGGCGATGATACCTAATAGAAGAAATGGTGGTATACCAAATCCCGTGAGCACTGAGTTGCAGTCACCGAAGTCTCAAGAAAATAGGGGCAATGAAAAGAGAACAGTGAAGAGAGGGATGAAAAAAATGAATCCTCCTTTTTCCTATAATCAATCCGACCTTCGGGAGAAAAGATATATTCGGCGATGTTAGTCCCTGGTCGCTCGGTGTACGTGAGCGCGTCGTCATTGGATTCTCGGTATTCCCGGCCGATCAACTAACTACTTACGTATATATAACCCTGCTGCATGTTCTTAATACGGTACAAAAATATGACGCTGATGGAGATCTCGTAGTGCTAAAGTAAAGTGATATTGTATGTATGTAGGAGGGCGGGTAGGCGGGTGATGATAAAAAGTTCAAAATCCAATTAAGGGGCCACCAAACAACCTTGAAACCACCACCACCGCGGTAGAAGTTCGGCAGAACACTTCGGAATAAGAATATTCATCTACATGCATTGGTCCACTAAATGTAAAGCCTCTCGATCATCATCGTCACTTACCATCGTAACAATCATCCACTCATCTATGTACTTCACCCACACACACTTCAAGTCAAAGAAAACCCGAGGCCGGACGATTCATTGTCAAATTTTCTTGTCGTAGGTACCTAGGATAAACTCAATTCCGTCCCCCGCACACAAGTGGATATAACCTCCCAACATGACCTAGAAAATCGATATTGCTTACCATACACAGCTATCGTCTAGGGCACAATCTATACGTCTCATAGGTATCAAAATTAATTAAAAAACAGACCGACTTTTGCTTCGATACCCAATCCTATTTACCAAAACATGTTAGATCACACGGCTTGAAGAACAAGAAGGTGCTATCTGTTACCTAATGAGAGGATAGGAAACAAGATGACCGTGAAGAATACCCTACATATTACACGGCTGTGACATGCATCCTGCCCTACGTCGTCTCAATACGATGCTACTTCCCTATCTACCAAATGGCAAACTACTATACAACCCCCAGATTAACGTAGCATCTTGGCCGAAGGGTTTCAGATGCCTGAAACACTGATTGGCCGGACATAACTCCATCTGCCTCGTGTGTCATTGGTGGCGAAGAAACGAAGGCTATACCCATGAGGTCGGATATTAAACAGCCAAGCTCTATTGACGTACACATACCGGTCGATATCTAAGGAGTATGACCATCTAAAAGTATGTAGTATTCGGCCAGCCGCCCTTAGTCATCAGCCGAGTCGGCCTCACTACGCTTATACGAATAGGAACGATGTCAAGTCTCATGATTCCTTAAGAGAGTCAACCATTAAGATGACGATAGATGTGTCGACCAGGCACCGTCTTCAACTATTCCGTTCTAAAGCGCTACGTTAAAATCTCCGACGTTTGCATTCATGGAAAACGAGATAGGGGATAGGGGAGCTGCAGGTCAGAGCGCCGTCCTCGTCGAATAGGCTTGAATCGTAACATAATTAATTCATACCCGCGAGAACCAGAATTTATATTCATTGGATTTCAGTACCTAAGTATGCGTATGGTGCCACTCATTTGAGGCTCAGCCATAGCACACTGTCGATTAGTTAGTATGTCCACTTTTCTCCTGTCTTTATACCACTATACCACTCGGTATAGTCGAATGACTGAGCAGATTAAAATTAATTAGCAAAAAAAGAAAACGTACAACACCGGGGATTCGCTGGTCGTCACCGACCCAACTACTAGTCCAGCGGTAGCTCGTTTATCTATGGGAGAGCGGACGGGATCCCGAGTTTTCTAGCTCCTATGGTCGTACGTGATAGTTCTCAGGACTATGTTCATTTATAAGTCTTCTGTGCTCGGGCTGCTAGCTAAGCTTCGTGGGTCAACCACCTAACCCCTATCCTAGGGCACAGTAATTCGACCTTGAACGTCAAGACTCAAGTAAGGAAGAAGATCACATTCGCTGTTCATTAAATATAACACCGTCGAGATACTAGTAGAACTAGCGAGTCCACCAATGTGGCTCAGCTTCGTGAAGTATATTTCTATGATTGAATCAGTTCAAGTCGGTTATTTGATTCTAGGTTGGTAATATCTACTAACTGAGCCAACGAAATTCATTAGCAGTGGAGAGTTCCATGACAACTCCAAGAAGATATCTCACTGAACATTAAAGTTGATCGTGCTATGTGTTGGTCTAAATAGTCTCGTTTCTAGTTGATGTGCAAACTAGATGTAATCTGCTCTGTTTGATGAATACGACATAGGTCTCTAGAAAGAGGTCAACCAAGAAGATGGCCCGTAGACAATCATGAACGGCATTGTCGAAATATAGGTAACAGTCGCTCGGCCCCTGAGGATGAACTGACAACTTCGGTCCAGCGACCCAGCTATGAACGCCGACGACGTTAGGAATAATTCCCAGAGAGACCAGGATACTTAAACATGGTTATATGCGTGCTGTGAGGGCCAGAAATACGACACCGATAGTTCCCATATAATCATGAGTTGGATAGTTTGCTAAGTTGGACCTTACAAATGATAAGGTGGAAGGGACTTCGTATTCTAGAAACTGTGGAATGTTGATATCGTAGCTACCTTCACGGTTGCGATTTGAAACCTCACGGGGGGGAATGTATGGTATCTCGGTGTTATTTACTTTGATTATGATTGTGGGTATATTCGTAGACCCACGACTATCTAGGATTATAGAGTAGCGAAGCTACTATTAGACACGGCTAGCTTAGATATAGCTAGTGACCAGCGACGCAGCCGTATAGTTATTAACCAGCAAGCCAAGTTTAGCATTAATGAGTAGCAAGTACTCTGCCAACTCCTTAGCTCTGTCGATGCTATAAAGTAAGCTCTGGTGCTTGTAGAACTGGTAGCCTCCGCATGTGAAGCTCACGTACTGAGAAGTATAATACGGATCTTATACTAGCACCACTAAAATTCCGTATTAGACGTCTGCAATTTCTAAGGATGTCCCGTGGTAGGAATTGTGAGGCACTTACCTAATTAACTTCCTACGGTGGTGGAAGAAATGTATCACTGTTCCGGAAGGGTTCCGACTCGGAATATGTGGTGGCAAGGGCCGTAATTCCTAGGTCTCATGTTGAAGACTTTTTGTTCTTCTTATCCTTGTGTTTCTTGCCTCCCTTCTTCTCTTCTTTTTTCTTCTTCCGCGAAGCTTCCAAGTCGACCTCCTCAACATTAGATGCAGCACTTGCTTGATCGGAGGAGCTAGGCTCTTCAGCTTTTCGTTTGCTACCGAGCTGAGCGGCCTTCAGGGCAGCTTTGGCGCGCTCCTTGGCAATCATCTCAGATAGCTTGGTATTTACTAGTTGGTTCTTATTCTCGGCCAAATCGGCTTTGATGAATCGAATAGCGGCTTCCTTATTCAAAGTATGCTCGGGCTTCTGCGGGGGATTTTCAGCATTCTTGATCTTGTCGAAATATTGTCGCACACGAGTTAGTTCTTTGAAGACAGGATGTTCCTTTGCGTTGACACCATTGAGTCTAAGGGAGGCTTCATAAATAGTTAGATCGGTAACCATCGACGAGGATAACATGCTTCGTGCTCCGTACTCCGTACTTACAAAACAACATAGATTCAATAGAATAGGTCACAAGCACGAAAAGCTTTGCCTTGTCGAGTAAGGGCAGCTTGTTAGCTACATCTGAGATGTTACCAAGGATGGGCTGTAAGGCTTCCTCGAGGTTATCGATTTCATCGTCCAGCCGATCCAACTGCGGCGAGATGTTTGGAGGGTCCATGGTGTGCGATGCACAAATCCGTCAGAGATGGAATGTCAAGGCAGCTTGATGTGTTATGAGGCGGTCGTCAATAGTTGGAAGGTTGAAGATTGGAGAGTAAACTGGAAGGCCTGCCTTAAAAACAAAGTTGAACCTTAAGTTAATTGTGGCAAATCGCAAATCATACCTAGGTAGTCGGTCGCAATTGCAATTCAAAATTATGGCGGTGATTAAAGGCAAAATTAAAGTTCAGAGAAAGATTACAGCGCAGACCATAGCTATGGGTCTTCTGTGGATCAGGTGTGGATTCTTGATTTGACCAATTACGGGTCTCCCAATTCTGATCGGTCCAGCGCTATCCTTGACCCGAATCAAGTCGAAAAAATTTAATGTCGACATCATGAAAGCAGTTGAAAGTCCACCAACCTACCGCAGGTACACAACAACCTATCGAGTCTATGACCTGAACGGTCTAGATTATTCTCTGTGAGGTATTGGGTATTGCCACGTTGGATTTATGGTTTATATTCTGACTGGTCCAGGTACTTCTCTTAATCTTTTATTCTTCTATTTCCCTCAAATGATAGAGGACCGGCCACAGGAATTTTGACGTTCGACTTCACGTCTTGTCGTCTCGCGAATCTAATCTCGGCCGACTAAATGACATGAAACCAAAAAGTTAATCGCAACAATTCTCCACCCTGTATTCTCATCTTTTTCGCCGGCCGCTTTCGCGGGCTCCAGCGCGAATACCTAACAGAGCCACCACATGGATTCACGATAACCTCTTTGTGGGCCGGGGGGCCACCAAACATCTGTCGGCCATTGCTACTGTGGGATTAGGTGTACAACCGCGGGGTGATGGTTTCCACCTCGACCCTCCTATCTACTATCCCCCGACTTTGCCAGGTCAAACTTCGAGAGACTGGAATCCTTTGCTACTCGATAACTTCTTCTATAAACCACCGCCGCCACCATCAACTACCGAATCCGTCGTGCGGCGTGTTGGGAACAATGTACTGCCCCCCAAACCTGCCTCTCAATCAGCAGCAGCAGTAGCAGAGGCGACCGTGGAACCAAATGTTGAAGTCGGACAAGAAGCCCCCTTACGAGTACCAACCGTCAGACTTTTTAATAAGATCCATATTATCGGTTTCGACGCAAATGCCCGATTTACCGCCCAGGCTCTCTCTGGGATTCCCAGGCTACCTCCCATCCAGCTACTCACTCACAACATACAATCCATGAAAACATGGAGAGAGGAGGGTCAGGCCGTTACCATATATAACAGCAAAGGAGTCCCCTTATCAACACAAGGTGTCCCATGTCCGGAATACATCGGCCGTCAGTTCGCCCAGAGGTGGACCCGTCCGTCTATCATACACAATATCATCATCAGCACCGTCACCGGGGCGGTTATTCCTAGTCTGGCTGCCCTTAGTCAATATATCGATCGCCGAACGACAGTCTGCCTGCTCACACCAGGACTGGGGCTAATGGAGGAATTGAACGAAAAACTCTTCGAGGACCCATCTTCGAGGCCAAACTACATTCTCTGCCATAGTGATCATAAGTTTTCGAGGGTGTCTTCGCTACAATATTCCCTGAAACACGTCCCCGGGAAGCTGCTTCTCCACGCGGTTCCTAGAGACGACGAAGACGTCGACCTGGACAGGAGAACTTCCGAAGCGCTTGGTAAGCAGCATACTCAGCATATGATAAAACTCCTCTCCCAAGCCGGTGGGTTAGGCGCGATTCCTCTCCCCTGGCAGGTTTTCCTGCGGCAGAAATTACCTGGGATGATTTTCGAGTCCCTCGCCGACACGATATCCGTCGTTCTCGGTTGCAGATTCGATCAAATAAGGAGTAGTAAGTACACGATGACTTTTTGGGACAGGTTGCTGGAAGAGACTATGCGCATCGTTATATCGCTCCCCGAGCTTCGCGAGTATCCGGATCTGCTTGAATTCTTCACTCAAGAGTCATTCCCTAAGAAGCTTAGAAGGAAGCTAGAACTTCAGAGGTCCGACTACAGCAGATGGATACCAATGATCAGGAAGGGAAAGATGCCACCTGTAGACGTCATCAACGGATACTTTGTGAGGCGGGCCGAGGAGCTTGGGATTAGGCACACGTTGAATAGTCAGATGATAGCCTTGGTAAAAGGACGGCAGGCAGGCAGGTATAAGGAGCTCCAAATGGATATTCCGTTCGGTTTGCAGCCCTTTATCCAAGATTTAGACAAGATCGGGGGCGGCCAGCCCAGGGATGATCCGATCCTGGACGGAGAGATCGACTTCTAGACCTCTGCGGCACTGTATATACATTGTACATATAAACGCATAAGACTTGTATAACGAATTATATATCGTTAGAATTGTCAATGAAATGACCTCTTACTCTGTTCACTTTCATAGTGTTTGACAGGATACTTGCGACCGCGTGACGGAAGTAGTACTGTATCAGAAAGTATCGATCTGAACTAGGTGGCTTTATGAATCGAAGACAGGAGATAGAATAAGAGACATAATCCGGGCTTATAACCGCAACAGATAATGCTAAACATTAAAGGGGTCGACATTAGTACGAAGCCCTAGCTATCTCATTAATAGTATAAATGAAATGGAGAGCACTCAAGGTAATTAAGTAATTAGGATATCTTATACAACAAATCTATAGACGCCAAGGTTCATGTAGGTAAAGAGGAGGATAAGTTTTTCCAATCAGGGGTCAAACTCCAAAATACGATAATCATGGTGAGTACGTCTAAACACTCGTCTCAAAAGTGTGCGGATAAATACCCAATCATCGCGGAACATTCCTACCTACCTAATTAAGAGTAATCCCGCACCTCGGTTATCTCCAAATCCTCGCAGATTTGGCCTTCACAAACTAAGTATCGAGCAAGAACATCAATAGCAGAGAGCGAGGATATATAGGTAAGGTTACCGAAGAACCCAGAGTGAGGTATTTACTAGAGTGGATCGTCGAACGTTACTGTACATTGCAAGACGCCCTTTTTCAGTTATGCCACGGGATGTGATAGCACTCCGTAGACTGTACGCCGGCTAGAGGCGCACCTAGGTAGTTTTGTTTTCCTCCCAAGCCGAACCAGTCCATCCGTTCATCCATCCCATTCTTCCCCTCTCATCCCCTATCATCTTATCTCGTCTCGTCCTGTTACGTCTTAGAGTACGTAGGTAAGGTAAGCAAACTAGTACTGGCTGGCGGCCTGCTGGCAAGCCTTCAGCTGGTCGAGGTACCAGCCGCAGATCTGCATGTTGCCGCCCTGCTCGTCCATGCACTTGGTGAAGGACTGGGTCGCGCCCTGGCAGTTGTTGCCCCACTGGCTCTGCTGCTGCTGGGGTTGCGCCTGGGGGGAGGCTTCGGCGGGCGCGGAGCTGCCGCCGCCGCCGAAGAGCCCGCCGACCGCGTGGCCGATCGTGGAGCCTACTGCGACACCGCTGTTGCGCTGTTAGTCTTTGATTCACGATTCTTCTAGGTAGGTAATAGGCCAGAGATGGCGGAGGGAGACGTACGCAGCGGTGCTGGCCATCTGGCCGAACAGGCCGGGTCCCTGCGAGGCCTGGGGAGCGGCGGCCGTGGGCGCGGGAGCGTGCTGCTGCGCCGGGGCGTACGTCGCCGCGGGTCGAGTCTGCTGGGGAGCGGGCGCTCTCGCGGGAACGGTAGGGCGCGAGGGGGCCGATCTGGCGGAGGAGCGACTGCGAGCCATCTTGATGTTAAGTATTATTTACGGGGTTTTCGTTGATAAGTTTTTTCGAATGAGCGGACGTTGAGGGAAAAAGAGTGTCGAAAAAAGTTGACAGTTTGGCTCGGCTTATTATGTAGGGGCTAGGTAGAGAGAAACTAGAAGTGGAAGGCGACGGAAAGGTTGAGACCGGGACTTCGGATTTAAAGAAATTGCTGCAAGTTCGAGGACGGCAGCTGCAAATCTTAGCAGCTAAGCTGTGGCGGTGGCCAATGAGGGGGCGTTAATCGGTCATCCACCACTCTGCGGTCGGCATGAGGTTCCTTCCCCAGATCCGACGAATTGGCCTATCATTGTAACGGATTGTTATGTAATCATGCATGTATGCGTACAACGAATTGGCATCCATTCAAATGTTGAAGCTTAGTGAGCTCACTCTCAGGTAGCTTGAGACTCGAACATACGATACCTAATACGGCAGTATAAAATTATAGAAATTCCTAATAGTGAGCTCCTTTTCATGAAATACATGATAGGAAGTTAAGGACGGTCTTCTTAGAGCCCTGAAAATCAAGAGTTGTAGAGGTTTCCATGTCCGGTAACATGAAAACCCTCACCCCTCGTCTACGCTCTCTAGCGAGCAAATATAACTTCGCTCAACAGGCTCATTACCTACAACAACTACCTATAGCGGCAGCCGTAACACTCTCATCACACGCAACTAGCAGCGGTAGTATTAGCAATGGAAATAGAAACACCAGACAATTCTCAGTCCTCAACCGCCCGCCGCCAAACTACCCGGGCCACGTGCCGCTCACCGGCCTCGAGCGCGCCGCCCTGGCCGTCGGGTCGGGCGTCGTATCCTTCTTCGACCCGTACCGGCACGACATGATCGCAGCGCTAGGCGAGGCCACGGCATCGCCGTACTTCATCCAGCGGCTGCACCGAGCAATGCTCTCGTCCCCAACAGGACGGCGCATCCTGCGCGAGCGACCGCGCATAACCTCGACCTCGCTCGACCTGCCGCGGCTGCGGGCGCTGGCGCCGAGCACGGTGGGCGGGACGTACGCGGCGTGGCTGGACCGCGAGGGGGTGTCGCCGGACACGCGGGACGCGGTGCGGTACGTGGACGACGCCGAGTGCGCGTACGTGATGCAGCGGTACCGCGAGTCGCACGACTTCTACCACGCGCTGACGGGCCTGCCCGTCGTGCGCGAGGGCGAGGTCGCCCTCAAGGCCTTCGAGTTCGCCAACACCCTGCTGCCCATGACCGGCCTGTCCCTGCTGGCCCTCGCCACCCTGAAGCCCGCCGAGCGCCGCCGCTTCTGGTCCGTCTACGGCCCCTGGGCCGTCCGCAACGGCCTGCGATGCGGCGAGGTCATCAATGTGTACTGGGAGGAGGAGCTGGAGACCGATGTGGATGTCCTGAGAAAGAGGCTGGGCATCGAGAGGCCCCCCGACCTGAGGGATATCAGGAAGCGGGAGAGGGCCGAGAAGAAGAGGTTAAAGGAGGCCGCTGCGGCGCCGGCCGTTGCTAGTTAGGGGGTTTTAATGTCAAGTGAGAAACGAGGAATGAAGAAAAAGAATTGTGTCATTAGGAATTGTACACTATTGTACCAGTAATCCTGTTTTCCTATAAACGCCAATGCCATGCCCAATCGTGCCGCGCTCGCTCAGCCTGATATCATCTCCCCGTCCCTGCACTTCTGCCCTAGGAAACTATCGCCACCATAATCACAGGTCAAAGAGGTCATCATCGTCCTCATCATCCCAGCCCTTGCGCCTCGCGACCACGATCTTCTCTTCCTCCTTGTTGTCCGCAACGGCATTCAGCAGCTCCTTCAGCTGGGCCTCGGTCACTTTCGATCGCAGCTGACCCGACCGCGCGAGCATGATGAGTCTGTTCTCGACGTCGTTCGCGCGGTCCTCTTTGACGAGTCGGATGCGACCCAAACGGTCGGCAGCTTCCGGGTGCAGGATTTGGTTTAGGATGGACTGGCGGGCTTCGGCTTCTTGTCTATTTGATGGATTTCGTTAGGAGAAAGTCTTCATTTAGTGACGCTTATATCGGTGAGGATGTACTCACTGTTTCTGCTGTTCTGCCTGATTCGCTCCCTGGCTAGCCCCCGGATTGTTTGCCCCGCCGCCGCCACCTTGCGCCTTGAGCTGCTCTAGTCGCGCTTTGCGAATCTAGAGGTTCAGGATTGTTAGTTTTGAGTTCTGAAATATTTATAGAAATGAAATATACCTGTTCTAGTTCTGCGTCTTCCATGTTTATCGTTTGTATAGCTTTTAGGTATATGTAAGTGTTAGCTACCTGTGGTTAGGCAAAGAGATCGATATAGTTGGTGGGGTATTCTAGAAAACGGTGGTGGGGTGATTTAGTCGTGAGGCTCTATCGATATCAGGATGGTGTATGGCTTTATTGTATATGCTTATATATAAGAATTTATAATATCGCTATAGCCAATATATCTGACTAATCATATCAATCTAGCATATGGATATACTACTAGGTAGGTAGTCAAGTCCACCAGGTATTAGAGAATTAGGGGTTAAGTGCGGTCTTATCATGTGTTTTAACACTCTAATCTCTGTAGTAGCTAGGCAGTCTGTCAGAATAGCAAGTTAATCTACTGCCATGCGTGGATATATGATCTATGGTATCGTAGAGGAACGATCTGTAGATGAAGGAGTTCGTGATTGAAGAGTTCTGCATTATTTTCCCTGCCTAATCACGCCCAAGCCCCTAATGGTCAAGCTCCAGGGCTTAGTACACGTACACGAAGACAAATAGGTGTACATCAATAGCACCACTAATAACACACTGGCCTTCCCTGAAGTCATAACCCCCGGACTAGTTGTTCTCGTCATCATCTCTTCGCGGTTCAAAGTTCAACTATACAACGTTAGTAAGTATGCGGGTTGCATATCAGCCATAGGAATGAACCTACCGAGTTTCCATTGTACAGTTGGGTGTCTCTGCGTGCGTCTCCGGGATTCTGAAACCCGCTGATCCGTGAAGACGCTCTCATCGAGCCTAGTCCCTGCAGGTCTCGGAGCGGGATTCTCTCGCCTCCAGGTTGGTGAGCGGGTCTACGACCGAATATCATTCCCGTGATTCCACCAAATACACCAGACAGAAGACCGTAGCCAGCGCCAAATATGCCAAGGACAAAACCTAAGCTGCGCCACATGAATCCGCCTGAGTTCGGGTAGGCCAAGGCGTATTTAGCGGGCACTAACACGAGTGTTGCGGATGGGGCGAGCCCGAGAGTTAGAAGAGACTGAATCTCCTCCGTAGGCTCGATGGCCTTGTTAGGAAGGGGTGAAAGGACGACACGGAAGGTATACGGCGCATAGCCGTCTGTGCGATCTTCGTCAATCCATTTACGAACATCTCCATTTAGCGTTACGTCACTCTTGAAGCGGGAGCGGATTGTCGATCCATCAAATAGTCGCACTTGCAGATTGCAATACTCTCCACGTGGACCACTTGGTTGTCTCAGAGGCAGAGGCACAGGCTGTGTCTGACTGCTAGAACTTTCAGCATCCTGCGTTCCGTTTAAAAGAAGTCGCGCCTGCTTCTCCCGAGCTTCACGTTCCTTGCGGTCCTGCTTGTCGTCTTCGATACGCTTCAGAATTCGCTTCCTCTCCTCAGCCGCATGCACCTTGCGTTGTCGAATTTCCTGCGCGTAGCTTCGCTCCGCGGCAGAATGGCCACTGTTATTCTCGGAGGTCTCCTGGCGCGCCTTTTTCGCTCGCTCTTCTTGTTCCGCCTTGGTTTTGGCTTCCTTGGCTAAGCGCTTTTCTTCTTGAGACCTCTGTGTCTGTTGAGGGCGTTGCGTTGAAGAGGTCGCGTTATCAGCCTGCGTGTCGTCGTCGTCGTACATGTCATCTGTCACATTCCTAGAAGAAGCCGTGGCTGGCGGTGGCTGAGTAGATGTTGACTGTTGACTCTGACCTGCTGCTGCAGTATTAAGAATAGTTGCAATTCTGCGAACCAAGTCATCCTTCGCCGTCCCTGCTTGAATGTACTCTTTAAGCGTACCATTTCTGCGACATAAGTAAGTGGTAATTCTGTATATGAGAACTACAAATATGTGGCATGATACTTACTGAATGATGACAATCGTAGGTTTCTTGGGTATAGGAAAGAGTGCCTCTAGAAAGCCAGCTTCTCTAGAGTTGGCAAGTAGTCGCAAGGACACAGCATATTTATCAAGTGATGATTGTAGCTAGTAAAAGGTCAACCTTTCCAATTTCTAAGATTTAATGTGTTGATGTGACTGTTACTCACGATCTCATTTGTGCGAAACTCAGCCTCCCACAGCTCACTTTCTTCACTACCATCTAGCTTTGTATTAGCTTGGCATCATATATGTTTTCAGTATGTAGCTCACCATCTACAAAGGCAAGCACCATCTTTGCCTCCTTGATGGCAAGCGAGATGGCATCTTCCAGACTGCCTTCATAGAACACATTGCGATCCATCGTGAATGTGTAAAACGCGATGTGAATTAAGGTAGATGTTATCAAATTAACAGCAAGGCTGTTTCAGTGAAGATGAAGCTGGATGCTTATTTCATTATTTCTTAAAAATCAGAATCAGATGGCCAAGCACAACTACTATTAGGATGAAAGGTTAAAGATCCGTTTTAGATTTTGACGAGGCGAATATCGGTGTTATTGATAATGTTAAAGGCAAGAGCGTTAAGATGCTTTTGCACATGGTAGCTGCCACGATGTAAGCAGTTTAAACTGGCATCATACTGCAGGTACTTCAGTACCTAAACTAGCGCTAAGGTAGCGGGACCCCCTGTCCGATCTGGTCCCACTCCCCATTAGCTGCAAAGTTTCACCAATAGGAGAGCTCTATTAACTTCGAAGAAAAGAACGTCATAACGGTCGGTCCTCACCATTAAAGAGCATAGCTCTTCCGATCTGCCCTAGATACAAATACCTAGTAGGTACCAACCATACAATGCCACCACCCAGGTGGCTAACCGCCCAATCGCTCGCCCGCCGAGTCGAGCAAGCCCTCGAGGCCCAAGTCCGCACCTCCCATACCTACACCACGAAGTCCTCACGATGCACCCGCAGCAGCGTCTTCCGATCCTCCCAAACGCCCCTGCGTCCCTTCACCCACAGCACGCGGGGCGGCGCGCGCCCCCCGGCCGAAGACCCGGGCTTCACGTCGATCCTCGACAACCCGCCGGAGCTGGTGCGCGCGGGGCGGCGCCACGGGCCGGGCCTCATAGTGCTGGCCGTCATCCCGGTGACGGCGTTCCTGCTGGGGACGTGGCAGGTGCAGCGGCTGGGGTGGAAGACGGAGCTGATCGCGAAGTTCGAGGACCGCATCGTGCGCGCGCCGCTGCCGCTGCCGCCGCGCGTCGACCCGGACGCGATCCACGACTTCGACTTCCGCAGGGTGCGGGCCAGGGGCCGGTACGCGCACGATAGGGAGATGCTGGTGGGCCCGCGCATGCGCGACGGCGAGCAGGGCTTCATGGTGGTGACGCCGCTGGAGCGCGACGGCGACGGCACGACGGTGCTGGTGAACCGCGGCTGGATTAGCAAGAAACTCCGTCTGCAGCGGGACCGGCCGGAGTCGCTGCCGACGCGCGAGGTCGAGGTCGAGGGGCTGTTGAGGGAGCCGTGGAAGAAGAATATGTTTACGCCTGACAACCGGCCGGATATAAACGAGTTCTATTTCCCAGATGTGAAACAGATGGCTGCTTTGACGGGGAGTCAGGCTGTGTGGATCGAGCAGACTATGGGTACGTTTCTTGAACAATATCACAACGAGCGTAATGCTTCTAGTTTGAGATATTGGTTTTGGCTAACATTGCATTTATTCCGCAGAGCCGAATTTGCTTCAGGCTATAGATATGGAAACCAAGGGCATACCCATCGGTCGACCGGCAGAGGTCAATCTGAGGAATAACCATGCCCAGTACATATTCACATGGTATACCTTGACTCTTGCCCTTATCCCTTCCCCTATTCCTATCCTCGACTACTGTGCTAACACTCATACCTTAGGTATGGACTCGCCATAGCGACGTCGATAATGTTCTACATGGTAGTCAAGAAGCCTCCCTCGGACATCTCACGTAGGGTGCGGATGAACAAGGAGTGGTCGTAGACCCCTTGTTATGTAAATATGCATTGTATCTTTTGACGGAACTCGAGGTTCGGCCTAGCTTCATGTCACTTCCTCCTCTTCATCCACCTCCGCGTGTCGTGACTGTTTCTTTCGAGGAGCTTTGGTGGGTGGTGGGACTGTCATGCGCAACTCCTGTAGGAGTTCTCTCGGCAAATGTCGCTGTGCTAGGGCAAATGGTGTTGTTGACATACTCGTCTGTCGTTGTCTGTAAAGTTTATGATTAGCCAATCTACATTACCAGGACCAAATGAATGTTCTGAAATATATAACATACCTTCGCATGAGCATCATCATATCGCTCTCGTCGATCGTCTTTCGGCCTGCATGTCCCGCGTAGGCTGACAAGTCGTCTCCCAATTGCTCAAAGAACCAGTCCGTTGCTTGCATGATCGCGTCCAACGTATCGGGACTAATTTTCGCTTTGCTAATTCCAGCCGTCTTCGCGAGTGTTGTTGCCAATCGTTTTACCACACCCTGGGGTAAGGAAGGATATTCGATGCCGTGTCTTGATATCTTCTTACCGAGCTTTCTCCTCGTAGATCGTCTTTGTGCCGAAGGATCTACGGCTTGGGATACAATCGTCTCGTTCACTTCTTCGTTACCGCCATCGCTATCGTCCGGATCAAAAACTCCAAACGGCGCCCCTATATCGTCATCGTCGTCATTATCTAGTTGTGCATCTGCGGTTTCGATACCTTCGGTCACTGTTGGGTCTCGAGTAGGTGATTCTACCGGGGCCATGACGAAAGTACTCTCATTTCCAATATCGGGTATCTGGATCGGGCCAAAATCATCCTGGCCTCCCATAGTTTGACGTCTCGTCTCTTCGTCCACACTACATATCATTAGCGATCCCTCCTTCATAAACGGGTGTCAACGGAGTAATACCGTTCAAATATAGCATCCTCGTCCATAGCCACCTCCCCAGTATCATCTAATGCGGGTGGTGGAAAGAAGCCCGAGTCGATACCCAAGTCGTTATCATTAGCATCGTCGTTAATATCCGGCCCGAGAAAATCACTCATCCTCACACTCCCGAAACTGCCCCTGTCCCTGCCCAAGGGTGCTTCAGTCCATGCTCGACGAGGTAGTTCGATCGACTGAACCGTGTAGTTATCATCCTCCAGTATACTAGACCGGGGAGGTTTCAATTCGCTATCGTCTTCGTCTTGATCTAGTGGTAATGAAAAACGTGGTCGTTCAATGGGGAACTCGTCGTCGTCATCCTCTTCCATAAGGGTTTGCAACGACGATTCGTTATTAGCATTGGGACCGGGAGACGAAGACGAAGAGGAGACCGCTGTCGAGGTTGGAGCTAGAACCCGACTAAGGTTTCGCAGCAGATCCCGCGGCGTCTCGCGCTCGCGCTCTCGTGCTAAGCTGCGCCGTCGCCCGACACGTCCTGGCGTGAATAGAGCTGCGCGCCGTTGATCTATAGCCCGAATGGCGGCGCGGGCGTGCGGCGTGTTGGGGTTTCGGCGGGCTGAAGCGGATAGACGGTTCGAGGAGGGCTCGTGGCTAATGGCGCGGCGGTTCGGAGTAGTAAGGTTTCGTGGTGTGCTGAGAGGAGGCAAACGCCCGGTGTTGTTCGTAGATGAATCCGACATGGTGACGATATCAATACTAGTACCAATACCAATACCAATATCAACTAGGTACTCGAGTCTACCGGACAACTCAGCAGCACCTTCTCAAATAACAGAAGCAAGTGCAGGGTTGTCCCTCGCTCATTGCAGTGAAACCCCCTCTCCTTTTCTACTAGTATTTATTATTAATAGGTCAGATCCGCATTGAGATTCGAATTGGTATCGTCTCGAGAGTTGGAAGTCGTCGGTTGCAATGACGTGTGAGTGATGGTTACTCGACGCGGTTAAGAGTTTAGACGCGTTTAACCTTGAAGTTATTAGACAATTGCATGTGGAAATTGAGAGCAGGGAACACACGTGGGGATTCGCACTGTATATAATTAGTGGGACTGGTGGGGTAACATCCCACTCGATGTTGCTACCCTGGTAATACCGTAGTCACGTGGCTTGAATATATTTATGAACGACAACCAGCTCATATAACAACGGCTGTCCATAAGACAACACAATCGCTGCCGTCATGTATGGAAATAGACGAAAATCTATTGAGTGTTATCACTATCAGTCAGTATTCAGATTCGTGCTATTATTCATGACTAAAAGAGCATATGCCCTATACTAGGTAGTATAGAGATAGAGTCAGCCCAATATAAAAGATATTGACAAATTGACATTCATGTTAGATAGATATAGACGAGTAGGGCGAGGTATGGAATCTGAATCGGCGACGGATGTGTAGTGTGGGGCCTAGCACGGAGCAAAATGTTCCCAAAAATGACTATAGGTACCAAGGAGACCGCCGAACATACGGAATGACGCCGGTCTATACAACCTACTTGAACAAGAGATATAAATATATGATAGGAATGTTCCTTATCGAAAGCGCATTATTCATTGGGCTCATCAGGGTCCCTAGGAGTAGCGCCACCAGACACATCTTACATACTTATAGGTCACGAACGAGATCCCACAATGGACTAGGCGTAATGAACAATGTTGCCGCCAAAGTTTTACGCCCCTATCTTCAGGAGAACTTGTGCAAAATACCTAGGTAGAGTTCTACTAAAATTCGCCTAAGTCTACCAAAACGCCACGTTCCGTTCTATCCATAATTAAGATTTGAATTCAACTTATATATAGTAGGTATATAAGAGTCCTTCAACCTCTTTCCGACATTCTCCATACCGAAGAAAAACAAGTTTGGCACGATTAAAACTTGACACTTACAAATCTGGCCTCGGCTGAATGATATAATACCCACCGGCAAAAGCAGTACTTGCATATACCTACATATTTGGCATTTCCGACCCGCCAATACAATGGCATCGTCAGAAACAACACGGCTGTTGTCCGAGTCTGTGGCTCCGATCGCACCCCCAATCAATCACCCCTTCGAAGTGTTTCGAGTCGAACTTTTCTTCTGTATTGCGGCACTCGCCGCTTTACCGTTAACCGCCCTGCCTCATGTATTAATATACTGGTTTACGGGTGTTGAAATGCCCTCCTCTGGATGGATGCTCCTTGGATTGTACTTCAAAATTGCGGTTGTCTGGGGCGTGGTCGGTTGTGGTACGAAGACGATCATATACGCCATACGTTCTCTAGCAGGACTACTCAAGAGAGAGGGTATCGGTAGTGAAGACTTCTACTGTCTAGTGATGGAGGCCCACTGTTGGGCATTGTTTATGGCTTATCTCGATCAGCTCGATGTGATATAAGAACGAGAGAGTCGCGAATCAAGATTTTGATGAAAAAGAAAAGGCAGTTCATCAATAGAGATTCGGATCGCATTGAGAATGACGTCGCATAAGTATCTACTAGTACATACCTACATTCACATGTATGTAGGTATGCAAATCAGCTTACGTACTCTATATCCATAGCCCGAATTCCGGTCTTAAAATGATATTAAGCGTCATTGAAGTGCAGATAGGAAAATCAATTACTCTATCCACAGGGCTTTAGCGTCTTGGATGATCCTTGTCAGTTTCCATACTTGCCCTTGCCTGCCGAACCATGGAAACTTCCGTAGGGCAACTTCCACTGGAGCCAGAACTTTCTGAAACGGCTTCGATTCATTCGCGGTTGCTTGAGTTTCTAACATCTCATGATATTATTGTTTCTTTAAACCCTCTCAAACATTGTGCTAAAGCCAGTGAGATGACGGCACTGTTTGCGAGCTACAATCCTCGGTAGAGCAACCATATGTTCCCCTCCATTAACACGGCGACATATAAATACCTAGAAACATATTCAGTATTCGGCTAGGTCATTGATTTGATTCTTCACATCTGGCTACCTTATAATACCGCGACCTATCATATGTCTGCTTAATCTAGTTAGAATCTTATAGGATGGAATATAACTTACCAAGAAAACTAGTTTAGCCAATACTGGAACAAGATGTACCGGTTTTGAGATGATTATTCGGGTTACCGTCCTCCCTAGAGCTCACTCTAACGCGCTATTGGCTTGCCGAGTATCAACCAAGCCGCCCCTGGAATGGCAACGACTAGGTTAGAAAGCTTCCCAGAGCTGACAGAGTTGGCATCAATGAATCGTTTTCGGTGGTCACTATTGAAATCGCTACAGACCCCTTGGTAACCTGACCAATCGACCATGTTCATTTCTAGCTTGATGCAATAATGTCCCCTACGGCAAACCCCTGACACCTACGACAAGCGACAGGTCTTCGGATGTTCCAGAGGAATTGGTTGTGACAGGTGACGCTTCAGGTGACGCCTCGACCTATCGAGTCGCTCTTGTTGAGAGCTCTTCTCCAGTAAGCTCTCTGTTTGTCTAGACCAACAAACTAACGAACAACTTATTGTTCAGTGCTTACATGCTTAATGTATGCAATCTTGCTTGCCTACATACTACCTAGTACTGACATAGCTAACTTGCATGCGTACTGCACATGCAGAGCGGGAAGGCCTACGGCAGTCAGATAGCTTGCGACGATCGATCTCGATATAGTCCTATAAAACAACCGAATTTCCATACACCCATAATATATTATTGGATAAACTGCTTATGTGTATGTAGATGTGTAGGTCACTTTTGTATAATAGCTCTACCTTCATGTTTATAACATTTATACATTTATTAAAACTTAACATATTTGCTCACTTGACTGATTTAGACTTATATAAAATTATTGACTCAAATATTTCATATTCAAGTAATGAACTCTTAATAAGCTCTTTGGATACCTCGTGATAAATGAAAAAAGTAAAGAGATACATGTATGGGGACTCATTTGTATGGATGAAAATCAATGACAAGAACAACCAATAAAGACGCTCGGACCAACCTTGGAACTTTACCCCTTACGTTAGTGTGGCGATACCTGGGTACATTATCACTTTTTCCGACTGGGCTAATAAGTTCCGAATTATAGGGGTTCAATTGCAACGGCGTCTTTTAAATCACAAGTCATAAATCAAGAATCACACATCCAATCAATTGGTTTCCAACATCGAATGATATCTAGATATTGACTGGTTTTTTTTTTCTATTCCGATTCGGTACGCGCCGCTTTGTGGGTTGTAACATCTTCATCAGATTATCTGTTTGTAAGTTGTCAAATATTTCTTTGTTCTCTCGGTAAGACGCCGCCATTATCTACCTACCTGGGCGCTGTACCTAGTAGGTATCATTATCGTCTCATTCTAGCCCCCTTCAGTCAGGTCGGTCAGGACAGTCATCAGCACGAGTTAGTACCGTTATCCTTCAATGTTCATAAATGGTGTACACCTTCAATACATTAGGTATAAGATAGCTATTCTTTTTACCGCCCTTCAAAGTTGGGGGTTGATGGTATAAGAAAAGAAAGGAACAAAACTCCTTCAGGCTATTAATCCTATATCCCATCGCCGCCACACCTATTTTTTCTTACCTGAAGGTACCTACCTACCTACCTACCTAAATTCCCATCGAAAAGACGCTCGCGCCACCGCCCATTTAGATAGGTACCCCCCAAAAAGAGCCAGCCTTTCCAGCCTTCGAATCAACCGCCGTTCTGTTAAGAGTGTCCCCACACACCCCCTAGCCAAATAGAAGCTCCCCCATCCCTATCGGGACACCCTGCCTACCCTATCAGGCCTCCTCGACCAGCTATCGTTCCAGTGTGCGAACCGTGCTTCAGCACGTATGGACGCATACAGTATAGTTCAAAGTCCCTAGACTCCTCTACGATACTGGTTGACTGGGACTCTGGGACCGTAGCGCCGTGCTCCATAGTATTCCCATATTCCCCTTCCAGTTTCCAGCCTACCATCGTCCAGCGGCCAGCCAGCTTCCATCTGCCATTGCAGCACCATTGCCCATTGCCCATTGCCTGTTGCCCATTTGCCCACCTCCTGCGATCTGCGGCACCACACCCTTCCGACCCTGTGTCAAAACATTTCTAACCCTTATGCAACGCAAGCTCCTTCTACACTTCTTTTGCTCCTGATCGTATCGCCGACTAGACTTTCTCTAGAATCTACCATATCCAGAAAAACATATCCTCATCAAAATACAATACCAACAATCGCTGAAATTTATCGCAGTTGTCAATTTGCCTTTTGTCTAGTCTCCATTGCTGGTAAATCAAATAAAGCATATTAAATCGCCGACCATGGCAGCTCCTGGTGTTCAATCGTTGAAGGTACGTGGTCCGCTATCCGTTAATGTTTGTCGCCATGTCGCTTCGAGCAGCAATCGAGCGAACACCGACGCAATCACCAGCTCGAGTACACTATACTAATGCGAGATTCTGCTGCAGTGCGTCGTTACGGGTGACGGTGCTGTCGGAAAGGTCCGTCTTATATTTATATACCAACCTTATCCAAACTCGACTCGAGTCGAACTCGAGTCATGTTCCTATATCCCCCGAAGTCTAACATTAGCGTCAGACATGTCTTCTCATCTCTTATACGACGAATGCCTTCCCCGGCGAATACATACCCACCGTGTTAGTCTACCTGCTATCTTATATACCCCTTTCTAGTCCGTAAGCTCATGCTTGACACGCAGGTTCGATAACTACTCCGCAAGTGTCATGGTTGATGGCAAGCCCATCAGCTTAGGGCTTTGGGATACTGCTGGTCAGGAAGATTATGACAGGCTGCGACCGCTCTCCTATCCCCAGACCGACGTGTTCTTGATCTGCTTCTCCATCGTAAGCCCGCCGTCGTTCGATAACGTAAAAGCCAAGGTACGTGAACAGTAGAAATTGGAACTAAACGTCCTACCAGTCTCCAAGTCAACATCTCCATATCTATAGGCAATTGCTAATCTGGCACAGTGGTATCCCGAGATTGATCACCACGCGCCGAATATTCCCATCATCCTGGTCGGAACCAAGCTAGATTTGCGAGAAGACCCCGCCACTCTAGAAAGCCTCCGGTCCAAGAGGATGGAACCGGTTTCGTACGATCAAGCCCTCGTTTGCGCCAAAGAGATCCGTGCCCACAAATACCTAGAATGTTCAGCTCTTACGCAGAGGAACCTGAAGAGTGTTTTCGATGAGGCTATCAGGTATGATGATATAATCGAAACGGAGCCCGATGGATCGTTATGTGCTAATCTTAGTGATAGGGCCGTGCTCAATCCCAGGCCTGTGACCACGAAAGGGGGAAAGAAGAATAACAAATGCTCGATCCTATAAACGGGTAGCAGATGTTGAAGTTGTTGATAAATTTCCACGTTTTTGGTCGAGCGAGCCAGAAAGTTTTGCGAAACGATGAAGGCGTTTTTGGTGGACATATAGGAAAGATCACTTATCCTCCATGAGGAACCGACGTATTCAGGCATCTTCGAAGTTGGCCGACTACCCATATTTCGCGTCCCCTCATTTGAACCTACATACCCACAGACGTATTTTTGGTGGCCGTGTTTTTGTTGTTGCACACTATGGGATATTTCGACCATGACAGAATTAAGGGGGGGGAGAGAGCAAGTTGCTAGAGATCGCGAAAGACCGTCGGCAGAAGGAAACCGGAGCATACCCTGACGCGAAGACCTGCGAAGTCTTTTTCGTCGTGCTTAGAGTTCTGACACAGATTACCAACAGGACCTGTCTAGTGCCTTTTTTTAAACGGATTGGACACATTACAGGTATACCGGTTTTAGTCGTTTTCTGCAGGAGAGTGTCGTCCCGGACTGGACTTAGGTAGACGGTAGCGAGAGTTCGCGATTCCCCCCTAAGGATATTCAACTCGCCTTTTCACAATTCTGTAGATAGCATATTTGCGAGAGGAATCTAAATTTTACAACATGTCCCCCCAACGATATGCTGGTTTTTCATCTTGTCTATGGTTTGTGGGGGGTGTACGGGTCTAGTTTTCCAAAGCATGTCGTCGTATTAATAAAAAACTGATATACCTACGTCTTGTGTCTTACGTAGATGAGCGAATAGTAACAAACTGGGGGTATGAACGGGATCGGGCGCTAGATGGGAACCTGCCTCCTACGGCTGGGATGGATGGAGTCCTCGATACTACCACCGACCTTCTTCCCCTCGCCGCCCTTCTGAGCCTTCTCCCTCTCCTTCTCGGCCTTGGCCTCGATCTCCTGCTCGACGCGGCGGGCGCGCTCCTCGTTGAGCTTCTTGTTCTTGGCGCGGATCTTGTCCTTGCGGTGGGCGGTGTTGCCGCCGCCGCCGGCGGTCAGCTCGACGTTGATCTTGCGCTCGTCGGGGGCGCGGCCGTCCTTGGCGGAGGGGCAGGAGAAGGTGCTGTGGTGCATGGTCTTGAGGCACGACTTCATGTGGTCGAAGCGCGCGAACTCGACGAAGGCGACGCCCCGCGACTTCTTCGTCTGCGCGTCGTGCAGCAGCCGCACCGACACCGGGTGCACGCTGCTGAAGTGCGCCTCGATCTGCGCCGCCGTCGCGCTGAAGGGCAGGTTCCCCACGAACACGATGAAGCGCGCGCCTTTCTTGTTGGCGCCGGGCTCGGCGCCGTCGTCTTCTTCCTCTGCTTCTTCGGCGGCGGCGTCCGCGTCCGCGCTGGTGGGGGGTGGGGATGAGGTTGGGGCCGCGGTGGGGGTGGGTTCGCTGGTGGAGGATGACTTCTTGGACTTCTTGTCCCTTTTATCCTTCTTCTCCTTCTTCTCCTTCTTCTCCTTCTTCTCCTTCTTCTCCTTCTTCTCCTTCTTTTCCTTCTTTTCCTTCTTGCTCTTCTTGGATGGCTTTTCGCCGTCGGCTTCGTCCTCTACAACAGCAGGAGGGGCCTCGGCAGCGGGAGCCTCGTCAGAAGGTCCGTCGACTTCAAGCGCGACGTCTTCTCCGGCGGCTGGTTCGCTCATCGCGGCGTCTTCTTCGGCAGGAAGAGATTTGCGCTTGCGATCCTTGTCCTTCTTGGAGGACTTCTTGTCCTTCTTTTCCTTCTTATCCTTCTTGTCTTTCTTGCTCTTCTTCTCGACTCTCGGAGCGTCCTCGTCCGCGGCGTCGCTTATGCGTCTGCGCTTCTTGCTGGTGCCGTCGCTAGCGACGACGGCGGCCGCGGCGCTGGCCGTGGGGTCCTCTTCCGACTTGCGCTTCTTGGAAGGCATGTTGGCTTCTGGCGTTTGGAGAAGAGGAAATTATAGGGATTGGTGATGAGAATGTTTGCGAAAAGAAAAGAAAAAACCTTGAGGAAAGATGGTTTGGTTGAAAAGTGCAGGCGGTGGACTGGTGCGATGTGCTGTGCAGGTTTGAAGCAATCACAAGCAGGAGTCCGACAGAAAATTTTAGTGGACCTTTATGCGACCGGTTCTGCTAGCGGTGTGGAGCCGGCGGAATGGTACTTCGGTACTTGGATTTAGCCTTTGTAAATGCATTAGCGTTTTAGGTAATTCTTTGTTTAGATGCATATCCCTGTTAATGGACTTTTGGGTTACTGCCTGCCAGCAACCCCTATTTCTTCGTCGAACGAGTATGTACATTGTTGTCTATAGTTCATTCCTATTTTCTTCCAGTGTAATATTTCTTGGTCATTTATTCCGTATAAAGCTCTCAGATGGGTTCTTCAAGGCCACTACAATGAGTTAAAAAACCTACGAGAAGACTTCTCTCGCTATCAATGTTAGTATGATACGGTCAACTTGGATGCACAAATGCTGAAACTACTATTATAAATAGAAATATCTCTCAGGAGTCATACTTTGCAATATCAAACTAATGGTGCTATCATTAGGTAACAGACGGCATGACTCAGCTGATAGATCTAATACTAGACGTTTACTATCTCTTTTACATCTATTAATACAACTTGTAAAACTTTCGGATGATATAAAAGATGCCGTCCTGTTTATAAGCACCATTAACTTGTTGGTAAGAGTTGTTATCATGGTTACATCCTCGATCGAACTGTTCATTAACATGATCTTAGAGATTTTTATGCGTTGATACATCGTTGCCATAGTGTAAACTCAGACTAGACTCTAGTCAAATCCGAAGAGATTATAATTGAAGAGGCGTATATATAATTGAAAGTAAGTTGCCTGTGGGAAAATAAGTAGCTATTCTAAATCACTCACTACTTCGATATTGCTTGATAAGTATCTAGCCACGACAGCTCAAAATAATAATAGTATTATAATATATGACTATGATTTTCAACGAGGTGGTATGATATAAAGCTCTGTTAGCTCATCACATACCTACCTTGGAGACAATTAAGAGAATCCTCTCGAGGTTAAGCTAAACGATGTATCTTAATGTCTAGCGACGGTGACGATGGGTCCGTATATCATCGTACTTGCCGATACCATAGCATATTGTGAAAGTGTTTCCTTCTTAATTGAGCTCTTGGGAAGTTCCTACTTATGCAAGTGCGGCAATGTCAAAAGGCCATTCTTTCCCAGACAGTTAGACCGATAACTACTGTATTCTAACGACCTCGAGACTCTTCACTTCACTCCACTCGTCTCCTTTTCACGTCTCAAAAAACATCAAATTCTCGATACTCCACCCTCGTTTTTTTGGATTGCCAAACATCAACATTCGTTTTTTTCGGATTGGTCTTTTTGGTGATCATCCTTACTGTCTTCAGACCCTTCGCTTTGTAGGATTTATGGAATCTAGAAAAAGCAGAAAACCCATAAAACGACACGGCGGAAATACATGATACGAACAGTTCATTCTCTTTTCGACTCTACCTCGACTTTCAGGGCAAAATGAGGCTCGTCAAAGTCCTGCTCGCGCGGGTCTTCTTCGTGAACCTGTTGCAGCTTGCTGTCAGTACGGACAACAATACGATCCCTACACCACCCATCGGACCTCCAGGTAAATTTATCTTCGAGTCCCATCCTTGATATTGGAGCTAAAGCAAACAATTTTCTTTAGGTTGCGCCTCTCGTTGTATGGTCGATAGCATGTTTGTGACACAGTGCCTCGATACAAGATGTCTCTGCAACGAGAAAGACTACCAGAAGGTCCGTGTCCCTAAACTTGATAGGCAAACATATAGAGTTATCCCTAGGTTAACTAACTGTTATACATAGTCCCTCTACCAGTGCCTGTATTCGCAATGCGACTCGAACAATTATGGCCCGGCTCTTAGTCATGCCATCTCGCTTTGCATGAGCTTGGGCGCTGAGATTTACATGGTGGCCCCAAGCAGAGTCGACAACGAGCTATTGCGATCTCGTGAAGAAGACTACCTCGCCGGCCGTGAAGTCGCAAACGTTCCTGGTATGCAATTGCGACAGCTGAGCATCGGATTCGGACAGACCACTACCGTCACGACCATGGTCACGGCCATCATCACCGTACCCTACTCTCCTGTTATTGTCTCCCCCACGCCTACTGCATTCCTAGAGACGACCTCGGCAGCCGAAGTCACTGCAACTTCGGTCAGCCGGCCGTGGGTGATCCCGGTCTCGCAGGGTGTTCGGGCGGAGCCTTCGTATCTCGGATTGGTGTTGTGGATAACCGCAGTTCTCATAATAGATTACTGGATGAACGGCTATTAGGGTTAGGCGAGCATCACTGTTGATTTTTTTATGATGTGGATATGGAAAACTCACTATTAGGGGACGAGGACGAATGTTAGTGTGTTAATGATCACCCGTATAAAGTTAAGCATGCTGGCAACCGTCTATACTATTAGCTAAACACGATTGATTCACCGATCCATTCGATTATTAGTATTTCAAGAAATGAGCCCCGTATTTGTAGGCATATTCTTTTGCGTGGATGCGATGTCGGTCTCTTTCGTTAGAGCGAACATACTTGCGGAATGACTGCTAACAGTTATAATGAATAGTCTATCGATTTGCTGGGTATCATATGCGACTGCCTTCGCGTGTACATTCTCGGGAAAGGGTCTAACTTATGTTCTATCATCCGACCACCACGCCATACCTCTATCCTCAGTAGAACAGCAACTGCAAGCTGTTCTCAGGATCAGCATACCGCTCCTTGAACTCGTGGCGCGCTAACCAGCGGGCTAGCGGTAGCATAGTCTCCTTCATGTCCATAACGCCGCGCTTCTTCTGGTCGATGTGAGAGGCATCGATGACTATGCGCTCGAGTTTGTCCAGTTTTAGGGCGGCTAGTTGGTGATTAGAATTGGGGAAGGAATACGATGAAGGAGAAAGAGAAAGAGAGTGGAAAAGGTACTTACATTTGTCGACCAGATCGGATAACCGGACAGGTGTGCCTACCGCAATACCTGCGCGGTGCTTCTCGAGAAATTGTACGCTTTCTTCGATTTTGATGTGCTTAGCGAACTAGAGGCAATTGTTAACCGACTCCCCTTTGTTGAAGAGTAAGGGTATCTCATACCAGTTTCGCGATTGTGTTGGTTTTTGTCTGGTACTTTCGGACGGATCTATATCTCGTTAGTATCTATACCAAAAGAGGGCTGGGGGAATAAGTCGTACCTAACGAGATCCGCGGCCCTTAAGCCAGCACCGGTGACGATGAGGGTGTGAGGCGAACCATTCTCCTTGGGTGCCGAACCAAGTTTTTTCGGGTCTACAAATTTCTCTAAGAAATTTGGGAGATTTTCTAAAGTTCGTAACTCCTGGAAGGAAGTGGTGTCCGTAATGTAGCTTGCTGGGTTCAGTATTAGTTCATACGTCTAACACGGATGAAGCGATGAGACCATACGTGATATGTCTAGCTGGCTAAGCTCAACGGGTTTTAGATCAGTTCCGAATCTCCTGATCTTCTTGGCTAGGTGGTCGGCGAGCAATAAGCTATCGACGAGAGCGATCTTCTTATTCACACCGGCGTCTAGGTCGAGGTATTCCTCATCCTCCTCATAAGCATTTGGTTTTCTTCGTTTTTGAGACCCGCTCTCATCATCTTGACGGCGTTTCTTGGACTTGGCTTTAAAGGCTAAGGGCCTTCTCTTTACTACTTTGCCTTCGGACATTGTTAAAGTTGTATTTTGGTATTCCGAGTTGTGAAACTGGAAATTTAATTGTAGAGCGGTGGTAGGTTGGAGATACGGTTTTGAGATGAGAAAGTGGTTGATGAAAGTGAAGACTTGAGAAGAAAATTCAGTTAAGCATTGATGATCTAGCTTATATGCAGATATGTCTTTATTCGCATATTACTATGAACAATATGAATATATGTAACTACTAAGTAATGAAACCCCACCATGCCGCAACCCGCCGGAAAGTTAAAAATTGCCCCGCGTCACACGTTCACAGTTGACCGGAAGAGTCACAACTTTCTAATACTTATCACCTATAAATCGTACGTTGCGCATCGCTCCGACGACATAAATAGGGCATAATCTGAAGTTCTCTCCTTTGAATTTACCTTCAATTGACTTCATTGTACTTTGATTCCCCTCCCAAGACTATTCACACAATCGCATCATGTCTGAAGCTCCCGTCGATCCAGCTCAAGCTTCGGGCGCTGTCCCGCCCGCTGATGATGAATCTCCCGCCCAGTCTAAGAAGGGCGCAAAGAAGGCCGAAGCCAAGGCTAAGAAAGAAGCCGAAAAGGCACGTAAGGCTGCTGAACGAGAAGCTGCCGCTGCCGCTCAGAAGGCTGCTTCTGGCGGAAACGAGGATCTCGCTAAGGAGAACTATGGCGATATTAACCACACCATCAGAGTCGCAGCCGAAAAGGTACAACTAAAACACCTAGGCGACGAGCATGTTGGAAAGACAGTAAAACTACGAGCCTGGATTCAGAATGCCCGTATGCAAGGCGCCAAGATGGCATTCGTCGAGTTGCGAGAAGAGCGAAACTGGACCATTCAAGGAGTTGTCTCTGCCAGCGCCGAGGGAAAACCAGTTAGCAAGCAGATGGTTAAATGGGTTGGTGCCCTGCGACTAGAAAGTTTCGTTCTTGTCGAAGCTACCGTTCAGAAGCCTCTCGAGCCTGTCAAGAGCTGCCGCGTTAGCGAATACGAATTACATCCAACTAAGGTCTATCTAATTTCTCCCGGTCCTGAAGTTTTACCCTTAGGTCTCAATGCCGCAAATCGTGCTATCGCCAGTTTCGATGACGAAGATCCTTCAGCGCCCGCAGCAGCACCAGCTGAGGGTGTTGAGAACCTTTCCCTCACCGACGCGCCCTCGGCAAGCTTGTCCACACATCTTAACAACCCGGCTATGCACAAGCGAGCACCTGTCCAGCAGGCGATCGCCGATGTCCGAATGACCGTACGCAAACTGTTCAGTGAATACCTAGAGTCTAAAGACTTCGTCCAGTTTGAGCCTCCCTGCCTGATCGGCGCAGCTTCCGAGGGTGGAGCAAACGTCTTCTCCCTACCCTACTTCGACAAACAGGCCTTCCTTGCGCAATCGCCTCAGTTTTACAAGCAGTTCGAGATCGCCGGTGGCCGAAAACGTGTCTACTGTATCGGCCCCGTATTCAGAGCGGAGAACAGCAATACGCCACGACACATGACTGAGGTAAGCTATTATTATTAGTCAGCCTATCTACGCAGATAACTAACAATAGCCTGTACTAGTTCACCGGTCTCGATCTGGAAATGGAGATCGAGGACCACTACCACGAGGTCCTCCACATGATCGAAGGCGTCATGCTGTACATCTTCCGCGGCCTGCAAGAGCGCTGCAAGGACCAAATCGACCTCATCCGCGCCATCTACCCCTCCGAGGAATTCCTACTGCCCGAGGCCGGCAAGGAAGTGCGCCTCACCTTCGCCGAGGGCCAAAAGCTGCTGCGCGAGGAAGGGCACGAGGAGTACCGCAACGTGTCGGACGACGAGGACATGAGCACGCCGCAGGAGAAGGCGCTCGGCGCGCTCGTGCGCAAGAAGTTCGGCACCGACTTCTACGTCCTCGACAAGTTCCCCGAGGGCGCCCGCCCCTTCTACACCATCGAGGACCCCGAGAACCCCAAGGTCACCAACGCCTACGACTTCTTCATGCGCGGCCAGGAGATCCTGTCCGGCGGCCAGCGCATCCACATCCCCGCCCTGCTGGAGGCGCGCCTGCGCAAGAAGGGCATCGACCCCACCAGCACCGGCATCAAGGAGTACGTCGACGTCTTCCGCTCCGCCGGCGTGCCCCCGCATGGTGGTGGTGGTATCGGCTTGGACCGCGTCGTCGCCTGGTACTTGAACCTGCCGAGCGTGCATCTTGCGAGCTACTACCCGCGCACGCCGAAGAGGCTGACGCCTTAAGGCTGTGATGAGCGTGGCGGATGGGCTTGGTTTATAGGGAAAAGGGTCTGTTTTGCGTAGCCAGCGCTGGAAGGACGGAGGGAAAGATGGGGTGCGGTACGATAGAGATATATAGGTAGATGACGCTTGATAAGAGAGGAAAGAAGAATAAAAGAAAGTTCTAAATATTACTCTTTGGTATGTGTGATGTGATGATTAGAAGTTTACTTAAGGTAAAGAGAGATATGTATATGGCGATAGGGTGGAAACGTTGCGGAAATGGAATGGTGTGTATTTGATCTGGCCTTTTCTCCCCTTTGCTTTTGCTGAGGCCGATGTGTAGCAACGTGCGGAATCAAGTCGCATTACTTATTAGTACAGACAGCGACTATCACTCAACTGCTAGAATAATACGAAACCTCTTTACCTCAACACCAAGCACCGCTCATATACAGCTAGGCATAATCTCGAGTCATTACATTATCACATCATCCAAGCAACAAATCGATAGTTATATAAACCATTAAGAAACGTGTATTCGGCACCCGTCTACGAGCCAAAGTCAACAGCCTGACCCCTGAACAGTACCTCTCTCCTATGGGAAAAAATAGTGTACAAGCCGTCCTCGTGACCCCTATTCGTTTCTCTTCCAATTCTATTTTTCGCGTCCCCATTCTCTCGTCGTCTCATCCCTTTACTGCTTTACATCTTCCACCGGGCATCGATCTGCTTCTTGCGCACCTATAGTCAATCATTAGCATATTTTCCTCAACACGTGCAAAAAAAAAAAAAAAAGTAAAAAAACTCACCAAAGGCCTCAACCCGCCAACCCCCAGCACCAGCGCCGCCACCGTGCCGACCAGCGCCAGCTTATTGAACCCCTTCCCCAGGACATCGAACGGCAAGCTCGGCGCGACCCTCGTGCCGAACACGTCGACGCCGTACGCGAGGACGAGGCAGGTGCTCTCGAGGGCGGCGGGCGTGGTGATGATCTCGCGGACCCCTAGCACCTCGCGCTGGTGGGAGAGCAGCATCTGCGGGGCGAGCTCGATGGCGGGGGCGTAGCGGGCGAGGCCCTCCTCGAGCTCGGCGGGGGTGGGGTCGCGGCCGACGGGGCGGCGGGGCTCGAGGGCGAGGCGCGGGACGGCGACGACGGCGCGGGCGGCGGGCATGTAGGCCAGCAGCTGGCGGCTCGTGATGCCCTGGCGGGTCTTGGTGACGGCGAGGGAGGCGACGGGGCCCGAGAGGATGAAGGTCTTGGACACGACCGAGGGGAGGTACGGGCCCGTGGGCAGGTCGACGGGGTCCAGCGACGAGAAGTTGGCCGCGTCGCCGAGCGGGCCGCGGTCGTTGGCGCTGTCCGACTCGTACAGGTCCGAGACGACGACCTGGTACCCCTTGAGCTGCTGCGGTTGCGCGTCGCGCAGCTTGTACTCGCCGAAGAAGGAGCATAGGAACCAGTTCTCGGCTACGGCGCAGGATATTTCTTTGGTCGGGTCGACTCCTTCGTAGGTTGACGAAGTCAGGACTTGTCCCGATACCGTATCCAGGAGGTAGACCGTGAGCGAAGTTGCCAGCTCGTCAATCGCGGCGACTACTAGGGTGTTCGGGTTCAAGTACTTATACTTGACAGTCCGGTCTCCTAGCACACGGCCAATTGACGCAATAGGGTCATGTTCGGAACGACTCGCCATCTCGACGATCTTCTGTCCGGCAGGGGGTGTGAAAATCCAAGTTGGGACTTCGACGGCCTGCTCGCCCTTAGACTCAAATTTCACACCCTTGATTCCGCCATCACTTGTCCTTGTGACGACAGTCTGTTTGGGAGCAAATGAATTCTGCACCTCGGGCATCTTTCCGCCTTCGCCGATAGGTAACAGCCAGGGACCGGCATCGCTGTCCACCAGCACGGCGCTTTCAACCGATGGGAATAAGCCAGTCGGTATGGACTCGATGGTTTTACCGGTATCTGATTTAACGATGATAAATTCGCCATGGGCACCGCGGACGGTGATAAACCCCTTTGCATCATCTGCATAGATGGCCTTTACATCCCAAGGCTTACTCCCGGGAGTTTCGCTTGCTGACTTAGACCAGACAATATTTCCATGATTGCCGGCATCGAGACCGTATAGCTTGCCACGCTTCGTAGCCAGAACAACGAGTTTGTTGAGTCCAAAGCTGTCCCGCGAAAGCGTACCACTGGTCGCCAAAGTCTCGGAACCTACAATGCTAGCGAATAGTCGTTGGGGAATAGCCTGCAAGTACGCCGGCAAATAATGGAGTTCGTCGATATGGCGGGTCACCCGGTGGACGAAAGCAGACCAGGGATCAGTATGAGCTTCGGCCTCCAATGTCTTCGCCAGATCTTCGGACTCGGGAATCTCCGCCCACGTGGCAGCAACGGCGCCACTAAGTCCTTCAGGCCGGGTCCAAGATACATCACCATTGACGATCTGCGCCCAGTCGTCGGCGTCCGTGACGATGGCCGATCTTACGGCGTAGTTGTCCTCCGCTTTCTTGATAACCTCAGAGACACCATGGACAGCAATCAACCTCTCCGCTCCAGATTTCAGAGGCCAGCGGCCTAGGATGCCGTGGGAAACTGACGACGTGACAATGACTTCGTCGGCGGTAACTCGCGTAAAGTAGACATTAGAAGCGGACGAACTGGTAGAGAAAGCGCTTCCCCCCTCAAGCAACGGCAGGTCGTAAGCCTTGGTAATAGCATTGCTCTTGAGATCGACATGGAACACATCCGCCTTGCTTGCCGTCTTAGTCCGGGTGTGTACGAGGAAATGAGGCGAAGATGTTGTTGTGTGCGGAGCATGGACCTCCACGCCCACGGCATCAGCCACAAGAGGGAACTCCTGCCTGCTTTTAGAGCCGAGGACGTTGACCTTTAGCTTCGTCAAGGTATTGTCCGTCCAAGCGACAACCGGGGCGGCAGAGTTGGCGCCGACGAACTGCACGTCCTCCGGTTTCTGCACGTCGCCTTTTGTTCCGATATGGATCTCATCCAGCTTCTTTCCGGTCAAGGTATCCAGGACGATGACCTTCAGGTTGTAGGATAGCAGCGATCCGTGTAGAGTGACGACGAACACCTTCTGGAGGTTGGTGCTGACCTGGAGAGGCACATCACTAGTGACCTCTCTGAACTCCCAAACCACGCGCCCTTCCGTACCGTGTATTCTTCGTGTAACCATCGAGCCATCCTCTTGATGTAGCGCTAGAACATCCTTGCGGTCGTTCTCCGTCATCTCCATGACCTCCAGGTCCTTGACTTCCCCATCGAAATCCAATGTCCAGACATTGCGTCCACTAATAGCATCCCACGCGTGCACCGCACTACCCAGCGCACTGGCCAACCACGTCTCGTCCTCTCCGGCTCTTAGATGCCCTCCCCCATCAGTAATGTTCTGATCTAACAGCTGTCGCCATACGACGGCGCCATTGCCCGGGTTAACCGCGCCTAGAACACCCAGATCGCTAAGGGTGTATAGAAGGCTCGCCTTCTCTTGCGGTCTCGGTCGGTGGAAGAATGTGGTTTCGCGTTGGGGGACTCCGAGGAGCTCGTGGTGGTAATCGATGTGGCCGACCTCATCTTTGAAGACGGCACGCACGGCTGCAGGCAGAGCTAGCAGCACCGCGATTGACAGCGTCTGTACCGGTATGTGCATCTTGAATATATGCGCTGAGGTATCTCAACGCTATAAGATGCTAAGTCAAGCCGGAAATATCGTATTAAATGATCTCGGGCATTGCGGTCAGTCGTCTAGCTAAGGTATCCGCTGTCAAGTTACAAGTTATAAGTTGATAGTTGTCAATTGTTAGTTGTCAATTGTTAGTTGTCAGCTACAGATGTTGATTGGATTAAGGATCCACTATGATACAATGCTTACATAGGTATATGCATATATCAAGCACATAGGCTTCTTACATTACGTAATTGATCATGCACTTAATAGCTATATGTATTAGGTAAGTCATATAGCACCTGGCAGCGACTAGTGTCAAACGGTCAAGAGTCGTTTAAGGGTGAATTAACGCAACTACCGAATTCTGAAGTTCTCACTGCACATAGCTATCGTGCCCTGTTTTCATCATGAAGTGCAACTAGGTACAACTCAGAGACCAATCTTGATGTAACAGCAAAGATCAAAGCATCAATTGGTATCTCTCACAGCAAAACTCCTATCTGGATCTTCCTCCTTCTGAGATTACAGACACCATGAAAACGAGAAAAGGAAAAGCCTCATCTCAATATCCCCCGCAGACTTAGAAACCTGCCGAATGAAAAAGCACATGCAATCGTTGCAGAAGTCCCCTAGCCAGAGGACTGCTGCGGTTTCCGATGTGATAACAG
Organism: Annulohypoxylon bovei var. microspora; assembly: GCA_022836615.1. Taxonomy (NCBI): domain Eukaryota; kingdom Fungi; phylum Ascomycota; class Sordariomycetes; order Xylariales; family Hypoxylaceae; genus Annulohypoxylon; species Annulohypoxylon bovei. Next base: position 287,441 of record MU405219.1, on the reverse strand, counting down.
ATGATAGGTACGAGAGCTTACAACGAGCTTATGGGGACAACAACTGCCTATGTTGAGCCGAAATGAAGTCCAAGTAAGTTTCCGCATACTATCCTTCCTGCTTGTTCCGTTCGTCGATATCGATTATATCGAATATGAGCTAGGTATTTATGTTCTCTTGGCACGGGCTCTAGTGCGTCCGCGCTTAGGAGCGGCAGCAGCCTCAGCCTCAGCCTCCTCCTCTTTCTCTTCCTCTTCCTCAACGTCCTCAGGTTCGACGACCTTAGCCTTGGCTTTACGACCAGCCCTCGCCTTGGGCGCAGGCTTCGGGGCAGGCTCTTCGTCTTCCTCGTCCTGCTCAGCTACTACGGCAGCCTTAGCCTTTGTCTTAGGAGCGCTCTTAGCCTTAGGCTTTGGCTTGGCCTTGGTCTTCGCAGGAGCAGGCTCTTCATCTAGCTTGTCGTCGTCACTGCCAGACACAGCATCTTCGACAGGGGCCTCGGCTGCCTTCTTGCCTCCAGTCTTCTTAGCAGGGGCTTTAGCAGAGGCCTTGGTTGATGTCTTGGTTGATGCTTTGGCTGATGCTTTGGCAGGGGCTTTGGCGGGAACCTTGGCGGGAGCTTTCGCAGGAGCCTTGGCAGGGGCAGCCTCCTCGGGGTCCTCCTGCTCCTCCTCATCGTCCTCATCAGCGGCCTTCTTGGCCTTGCGACCGCCTTTGGCCTTCTTTTTAGCGGGCTTGGCTTCCTCTTCTTCCTCTTCGTCCTCGACCTTCTTGCGGCCACGTTTGGCAGCTTTCTTAGGAGCCTTAGGAGAACCCTCGCCTTCTTCTTCGCCGGCCTGCAGGAAGATGTGAGTATTAAATAAAACCGGAAATATAAAATGTACTGACCTCGTCCGCATCCTTCTTTGGCTTCTTAGCACGCCCGCGAATAGCCTTCTGACCAGGCTTGTTAAATTCGGGATCCTGTTGGATATCAGCTAGAGCTTCCTAAGTTATGCGGGATGATGACTTACACCGTTGAAATCCTCGGGGTCGATGTGACCTTGAGTGACGACGCGTCGAATCTTTTCCTGGATATCAGGGTGATCGCTATGAGCGACGTGTGAGCGGAAACAGCGTACGTCATAATCTATCCAGGTAGTAGGACCTACTCGAACTCATCGTAACCATCTATCATCTCCCACTGATGAACGCCATTGCCGTCATCAATAGCCTCCTTCATGTTGCTGATGGACAAGCCAGAGACACAACCCCTGTGGATTAGTTAGTTATCTAATTCTAAAGTAGTTATTTAGAGTGGAATCTTACCAGTGTCGCCATTTCCAGGATCCATGTTCCTGCATCGTAACCCAGATTCCGAAGCGAAGCTCACCTTTCGCAATCTTCGCTCCCTCGTGCTTGCATTTGGTATCTTGGCAACCAGCACGGCCGCTAGAAGCGAGTTCTAATAATTCAGTTAGTTATTGCTGTCTGGGAGGTCGGATAGAAAATGTAGTGCGACAACGGCGACGATGATAGTTGTACTGTCGGATGTGACAGGTCATGTTTGAGAAGATTGGGAAAGAACACGAAGGGCAGAAACTTACCGACTCGATAAGACATGATGGTTACGAGATTATTCAATGAGTAGATGTACGAAGGGTTGTGAGATGTTAGAAGTTAATATGATACCGAGGTGAAGAAAGGGAACAAAGAGTTCGTGTGATGAGACGTTGATACTTTTTTGTGCAATGCACTGGGATGAATACGGTTATGGTTAGTGTAAAGGTGACTCGGTCGAGTTGCTTGGGAAACTACTGTAGGTATGTTGCCCAAGCGGACTCGACGGACTATTTCCCTCGAATATTTCAAAGATAATTCAGATGCAATGCATACGATCTGAAGTGAAATCGAGAAGAAAAAAGTGCGACGGACGATGGATTGTTTAGGTGTCGAGGAAGAATGGAGGACGAGAGTTGTGAGTTGTGAGTTGTTGAGGTGAAAGAATTGGAGACGAGCTCGAGGGGGTTGAAAATTGAAACGCGTGGTAGCGCGCAGCCCTCCAGGACTCCAATTATGGGCAACCTAGCAACTACCAACGCTCTAGCTAATATTACAGGTAGTTAAGGGTTATTTTAGGCGGCAACTGCAGTGCACAGTGAAAAGTTGTAGGTACCCGGTTAACACTGGCAGCCTCTAAATGCACCTAACGTACCTGCTAGCCTATTGGAATATAAAACTGTGCCATTCGCACGCCCCTGAATTCTGCCTAGAGGTAATGATCGTCTGCCTAAAAACCCCGTCGATTTTCATGCATATCAATATTTTATTCTGTTCATCTGATTTTCTTCTACACATTACAACATCGCGCCCGAGGCAAAGTATGAACTGCCTACTAGGTACTCGGACACACAAACAAGTAGCTATATAAACGACTTGCAATGACTCCCTTGCGCCAATCCGATTCCCCTCAGAGGAAAGGACACCACCCAATGTACATAGCCGACAAGTTCTTCGGGTTGACCGCCTGCTTGATCAATTCTTCAACTTGCCCTTCAACTCCTAATGGGATGCTCTCATCGGGTAGCAAACCCCGTACTTTCCTCTTGATGCTATCCACGACGCTCTGCGGGTTGAGCTTGACGATTTCATTCTTTCTGCGCTTGTCTCGCTGCAGATCTAGTGTCGGGTCGTAGATGAACGCCTCCAGAATCGTCATCAACGTCTCCTCTTGCTGTCTTAAAATACTTAGAGTTAGTTCGGAGCATTGTCTGAATGGTCCTTCGTATCCGTAGATACCCATGGCCGCTACCATGTTGTGAGTTAAGCGAAACGGTACTCGCTCGGGTTGCGCGAATGTGAGGCCCTTGTCGAAGAGGCAGTTGAAGTCGACGTGGAACACGCCGCCGTTGCCCTCTTCGAGAAGCACGTTTTCGCCGTGGCGATCGCCAAGCCCTAGAATTGTGCCGACCATCGACATGACTGCACACGACCTCGTATATCTAAGGCGAGCTGCGAACCAAGCCGAAGGGTTCGGGAATTGCGCGATGAACCAGTTAGGTAGCACCGGGGGGAACAATGCTAGTATCTTCTCCGTGAAGATCGCTGTATTCTTGTCTCCCGAGGCGGCATCCTTCATCATCTGCGCGAGATGTTGATAATTAGGCACAATCCCGCGAGATCGATAGATAGCAAGGAGAATGTCTCGGAGTGTTTTGAGGCCCTCAATCCATTCGATGATACCACACTCCTCATTCAGCGGCGTAACCGCATACGTTTTAATGTAAAGTTGTCTCCTGCTAGACTCCGCATCTCGCTTCAGTGATCGATTGATCATACTGTTAAACTCCATGAGGCGCTGATCTGTGCGGAGATCGTCCTTTGGTTTGATCAGGAGGCCGTAGTTCACCCCATTAGACCCGCGAGCCGTAAGCTTTCGAGGCTTAGCTAGAGAGCCCAGCACTAAAACCTCATCTAAAAATGACTGGACGAGAATAACATCTCGTGAAAACGCCTTGTGTTTCTTTACGTTATCCGTAAGAGTAGGAAGCGTAGCCGTAAGGCAAGCCTCGATCGGCACGACGAGGGGACATGGCGTGCATTTATGATTGAAATTTAGATCTCGGGTGATGCTTGCCACTGTCGTCCTATTGCTCTGGAAATCTCCGTTATTGCAGGCGAGGAGGAGCTGCTCTGCCAACTTCTCACCCATGCGCAGCAGAGTCTTCAACTCCAATGAGCCACTTTCTACCTTCTTACTCTTACCCCTAATCTTCTGCATCATCTGCTGGCCACGCATTCTTCTTTCCGAATTGGTTTGCCGGGAGGTCGTGACGGCAAATAAGCTCCATAAAGCCTGTCTGGGGTGGGCCTCGACAACTCTTAATATGATCTCCTCAAGTAGCATGAAGACTTCTGTGTTCGGATGGGCGATGCGAGCCACAAGTTGTGGTAGAGCTGTATAAAAGATGTATGCAGGCAGTCGTAAGATGCATTTGTTGAGGTACTTGTGAAGCAATTCGAGCTGTGTCTTACGACGATGATGAAGTTCCTTGGAAAGCGAGATCTTGCCTTCTGGTGCTTTGTCGACCTGAGCACCAAGCTCAAGCCAGAGAGTCAGGATCCGGGGAAGAGTCTGATAGAGGTACTTGACTCCGTAGTTCAATGATCTGATGTAATTTTCAATGACGAGCTTAGCTGTCTCCCCCGTCAAATATTCGTCGCTCTGGTCATCGGGCTTTAACGATCTTTCAGATTCAAGCACCTTCTTGTAATGTCGGCCGAGATAATAGTGGCCCTTTTCCCACGTGCCGTAATTTTTAGGGACGCTCCGGTAATGCTCTCGGAGTGCGGTAGCATGTGTCTGACCTGCACTATCAAGCCATTTTGCAAGAAGTAACTGAGCACGCGCAGTCAGCATATTCTGCTGCGATTCAAGATTCTTCTCAGAAGATTCGTGTTCAGTAAAGCTTTGGCTGGTGAATGCTTTGCTGTCAATAGCACTTTTGAGAGTCTGTATAGCCTTTCTGTTATGCCCTTCTTTCCATAATATCCGGGCGTTCTCGATCGTTGCGGAATCGTCACCAAGCTGGGATGCATGGAGTACTGCGTTAAATGATTGATGCATCGAATTAGTCTTTCTTGCAAGTCGAGCACTGGACAGCCAAAGAGCTGAGATGTCCAGATCACTGAATCTTGGCCTAATTGGATTAGCTTTTGACGACATTGTGTAAGATTCATAGACCTACCGCATCAATTCCATAGCCGCCCGCCTTATGCTCAAGACGAATTGCTTATCGTTGACATAGGATCCGAGAACCTCAAGACGTCTATTGAGAGTTTTGAGAACCTCCTGAGGATGTTGATTCCCGTCGTTGTTAATACCAGCAATCAGTTCTAGATCGGTTAATACGTGGCATTTCAACATCGGTTCGTGGCAGGCTTGCAACGACGACGTGACTGAAAAATTCATAGAGGCATTGACTCTGTCTCGCATAATTCTCATCTCATCGACGAAGGCTTTGGTCCACCCCTTTCGCAAGTAAAGAAGAGCTTGGGCGATTGACACGTTGAAATTTTCCGTGCGGTCTCCTTGATATTTCGTGATGAATTTTTCCATCGTCCGCCATCTTCCTGTCGCCCAAGACGCTTCGACAGCATAGGGCACTATCCGATTGATAGTCGCGAGAGCGGTGTGCTTCTCAATACCTTCAACATAGTTCAGGAGAACATCTGTAATAATTGTTAGTACCCTCGGCGAATGTGCAGATAGATAGATACGTACCGTGTTGGCCCGATTCCTTAAGACAGGTCAACAGGTCGATCTGAACTTCGACGTTATCGGGATCTTCGGCTAGCTTGATCTCATACCAAGTCTGCGCTGCCGCCCATCGCCCAGCCTTTCGATGACTCAGAACCTGTTGGTTGACGTCAAGGACGTGTAGATGCGCAGATATGCCCTCGAGTCCATCGGGTTCATCGATTTGAGTATATATGTCTTGGAGCCTCTGCAGCAGTCGATCTCTCTCATCTGCACCTCTCTTCTCTTCATCCACTTGGCGAATGTGACGTTCGAGGTGAAATAAGGCTCGAGCATAAGCTTTACAATCTACCGCTCGCTGTGATATTAATTCGGCGGGGATGGAGTCAACAATGCCTTGCACCATTTCCATTGCTGCGACATCCCGGGGGCCAAGATTGCCTCCAGCCCTCTTCAGCTGCAGCCAGCGCATAGCGTAATCGATGAAGCGAAACACAGCCTGTGATAGTCAGCACAAAGACCATTAAAGAGAAACAGTTGTACTTTACCTCACAATATAGTTTTTGGTTTTCTCTCTCTTCGTAAGTTGCGTTATCTGGGACTTCGTGTCGAAGTACGTTGAGTAGTTCATTAAGTACGTTTGAGCGCTGTTCTTCTGTGGTATCTTCACCAACTACGATGTGAAGGGTTACGTAGGGGAACAGGAATTCCGCCGTCGACAGATCCTTGATCCGAATCACTCGACATAGGGGCTCAAATATGAGTTCGGCAAATGGAGCTTGAGGTTTGCGCATGAGGTCGAGGGTGAAGCTTCGCATCCAGTTGGCATACCTTGTCTTACCAGGCCGGAAGATTGGGTATTCCGTCTGCTGCGGTGCCATCGGTTGGACGACATATCTCGAAGTTAGAAAGGGTATTAGGACCTCCCGAGAAGTCACAGACATCGACAGCCATTTTCGATAAATAGATGCTGCCTCTCTTGTGCCCTCCATCTGCACTGCAACCTTTATGTCAGCTCTCTCGAGAAGCTCTTGCATGGCATACGAGAGGAAGCCCTGTAGCTTCGTATCGGTTGCAGAGAGGAACGACTTAACCAACACCTCTTCTAGTAAATAGATGACAAAGTCCGTAGTTTCGCCTGAATGTTCGAAGTTGCTTTTGACGACAATTTGTCTCTCGGCGCGAACCGTCTCCACACGGTTCGGATCTAGACAACCCATCAAACCCAAACACTGAGTACAGAGGTCGCTAATTTCGCCATGAATGCCGTTAAATCTTGATGAGCAATCAAGAAGTGAGCGAGCGAGTGTAGATACAACCGAGTCAGGCTGTTCGCTTACAGCAGATGCTTGCAAGTACCCTTGTTGCCTCTGTAAATAGGATGCAAGTTCCCTCAAAGCGAGCAAGACAACTCCGTCATTCTCGTGGCTAATTCTTTCCGCTAGCAGAAAGAACGCTGTTCGACTGTCAACAGGTTGACGAAGCTTGCTGAGTTTCCCTTCAATATCGGATAGATAATTGATATGGCTGAAAGACGGCAATTTGCTTATAGTTGCTTCTAATACGGGTCCCTCTTTATGTAACAGAGATTCGATCAGGTCTCGGGATCGCTTTTGTGTTGCTTCATCGAATGAAGGCCAGTAATGGCTAATAAGGAAAAATGTCGTTTCAATAAGAGCCTCAACATCTTCTAAGTAAAGAAGCATTACAGCCCAGCATGAAAAGGCCGCAGAGCGAAGTTCGTCATATAGCATCGCTGCCTGGAGACAAGCAGAAATCTATTCAGGAATCAGCATGCATTAAATACAATACGTAATTGCCAACCTTACCTGCGGACGAGCTATACGGATATAATGCTTCCCTGTCCGAATCATCTCTTCCATCGCTTTGATGTAGCGTTTCCGCTCTTGCATTGGGGTCCGGTTTGATACGTCGTTGATGACTTGTGTTAGCCCAGCCATGAGAGCCAGGGCGTACCTCTGTAGAAAGGGACCCGATGCGTGGACCTTTTTCGATTTGAGTTCCCCGCTCCCCGCCAACATCATACTGGCCACCTTATTCAAGACACCACGAATCTATCAAAACAAGTTAGTATCGCATACAGCAGGAAGGTGTTTGTGTTAGTATCTTACATGGGCCTTGCGATCTTCATCAGCATCTCCTGCTGCTTTGAGAAGCTCCAAAGTAGTCCCGATTGGCTCTATTCGTAGCAGTTCGAGAAGGCCACCTGATTCATTAAGATGAGGAGAGATGTGTCTTAGCAAATCCATACAATATTGTTGGATATCAGGGGCCTCCTGAGTTAGCAAAAGAGCCAGTATTGGGCCTAAATTGGTCTCGTCGAGACAGGGTTGCCATATTTCTTTCTCGTTTCGAGCTTCGGCGATTTTCTCAATGACATCTCGTTTCTTAGTAAGGACAAGCCAGGGCAAGGCATATTTCTGTACGTAAAGCAGCAATTCCGCAATGCTCATATCTAACAACTCTGCTAATAGCCTGGTTAATTTCGGCCGAGAAGTGAGATCCTTAGTTGCCGAGAACGCAAGGTATCTCCAGAATGGTTCAAAGAACTGCCGTGTAGTCATGCCCCGGGAGCGAGCGAGTTTCACTATCTACCTAGAGTAAGGATTCTGACGCAAAGTAGAGGTGATCACAAGGAAGAATTCGTACCTCAGCAAACGCAGCCGCAGACGTAATTAGACTTTCAGAACCAAGGTAGTCGACCAGTTTCACCAGTACGAGATTCAACTGGTCATCGAATATAACACTAAGATAAGCGTTTAGCATTAGCTTGCCCGTGATGTTAGATTTATACACTTACCTCCCAACTTGAGACCAAGCAAGGATACAGGTCTCAGTAAGCTGAGGCGAGCCTTGTTCTGAGAGCGAGCGAAGTATGCTGAGAACGTTCGCTCGATTTTTTTGCACGATCTTTGAAGCCACATCCGATTGATTTGGTTCGGATAAGAACACAGCCACAGTTCGCCTACAAACCCATTAGATTAGATGTAAGCCATGGATGTGTTGACGCTGACTTACCCAGCAGCAATGCGGAGCTCTCTAACAGAACTCTGAAGCGATTTCAAGCACCACTGCGCAGTCACTGAAATCTCTATGTCTAGAAATTCGGGATCGATACAATGTTTTGCAATGCGCCTCACGGCAGCCATTGCAGTTACACGTGGTTTCCGCGACTCGAGAAAGCCAGGAAATTGGACTAGAGAAGCAAATATTTCCTGAGTAGCTCGTTTTTCCCCAAGGTCCAGGCAAAGTGGAGCTTGATGTGAGGTCCGAGAAGTCTGACAATGCCGACACTCAAGTCGCATGAGTTTGTTATCCTTCTTACTATGGATTGAAAGTGTGTCATCTGCAGCACAGCAGACGTAACCAAGGAGGCCAATAATTCGACACAACTCAGATTCGGGAAGCTGCTGGAATCGATTTCTGTCATTGTAAGTAACTCTTATAAACTCTGTATAATAGACAGTTTATTTACATACTCTAAGACACCCTTTAAATCAATAAGATTCACGTCGGGCTCTGTTTCCAAAAGACAGTGAAGCTGAGTAATTACTGTGCGTAGTGGCGACAATTCAGCTGATACCTTCCTACGTTTCGATTGTCGTTCAGTATCTGTAGCATCTCCAGATTCCATGTTTAGCTCGCTGACTTGCTGGCGAAGACCTTCGTCAGAAAATTTATCGGCCTGCATCGTGACACCTAATGATGCAGGCACAGGGTCAGTGACAACCTTCCGGAGAAGCTCCAGGCATCTCTAGTCTTGCGTTAGTAACCCTTCTCAAGTGTGAGCGCGATACTTACCCAGAAATCGGTGTTAGCGAGATTAGATTCAATGCCTATGGTCGGCTTCTCCAACGCTGGGATCAACTGTGACGTAACGAGCCGTGATATGGGTTTTGAGTGCATGCAGGCCTTAGCTACCTTAGCAAGCGATAAACAGAGTAGTTTGTAGTCCGGAATCCCTTGTCCATCAGCTATAAGACCTCCCAAAGATTGACTTGACATCTCCATGCAGAGCAGGACAAGTAAAGTTGACACTTTTTGCTCGATACAGGCGTTGATGCTGCTCGCGGCTTCAAATGCGTCAAGAAATTGCAAGCTATTCTGTAGGAATAGAGATAGCACACTAGGCAACAGGAATTGCCATTGAACTTGGGTTTCGTGCAGATGAAGGTAAGCATCAAAAAGCCACGGGATGTACTCCTGAAAAGAGGACATGATGTCAAATTCTAGTGAATGGTGAAGCAAAGGCATTGCCATGATCGATAAGAGACCAGATGCATGCTGCAGAGCGTGAGATGCTGATGCTATATCGTATGTACATTGCTGTTGAAGTGGTTTTAGGTCGCTGCTAGCGGTCGACGTGAGAAACCAGTCTGGAGGTAGCTGTAACTGAACAGGGACGTCTCGATTTGCCAAGGGGGCCTTGAGATCTTTAAAATAATTGATTATAGCTTCACGACCGGTCAGCTGAGCTTTCTACCGTACAGAGTGAGCAATCACACATACCATTAAAGCTTGACCTAAAATATGCAAGGAATTGTGGCAAAAGGGGCCACTGAGCCCCAGTACGAGATGCCAACAAAAATATTTCACGAAAGAATAGGTCGATCTCATCCCTCAGATCAGCGCAATAGCTACTACCAAGCATTTTCAGGACTTTCGGAAAGATCCATAGCCAAAGCGGTTCACTCCCCCTATAAATAAACGAACCTAGTTCGGATTTAACAGAGAGGACATCCGGAGTTTCTCTAATAGTAATCTTCAGGAAGTCGACAGCTCTTGATGCATCTGCGCGTAGCTGTCCCCTATCGGCAAAGGGGTCATCCCACCTCAGGGTTTCCAGAACGACTCGAGTATAAACATAAATCAGCATGTGGTTATGTTCCATCCGTTCCTTTGGGGTTTTCAATATCTCGGGCTGATTTTTGACCTCTTCAATAATTCCGAAAAATCTCTTCAGCTCCGCTGTCTCGTCCGGTCGAGAGGAGCGCGTCGAAGCCGAGATATTTTCCACTAATTGCGCCGCCAAAGTTGACGGTGGCGGACCATTGTTGTTGTTATTTAGAGAGCCGTTCGAAAAGGTCTCTCTAGGCCCAGCTCTACCATGAGATGTGGGAGCCATAGTGTCGTGGCCGGTGCCTATGATAGGACGACTTCAGACGAAAGAGGAAACTTAAGGCTTCGGATTAGATGTCAGGAACCGCGTCTCACGCGAATTATGTTGTCGCGAAGTCATGTGATTTAGAATTCAATTAATTTACGTCGCACCTACCAATCATCAAAGGCCAATCGGCAATGTTCGGAATAATATGGACCCCAGCGGACAGCTGGACCCAGCTGTAAAGTACTCAAGTACCCAAGTACCCGAGTACCCCTGTCTAAAATGATTTAGTACAACGGCGCATTTGTGATTGATGTCATTCGATATTCTTGTAATCTCCATCTCCCTCGATTCTAATGCCGCCATCGGAAACCACGAGCATTTCTACCTTACACTCTGGAGAGTAATAGTCTGTAACCGGAATAAAGCTCGAGTACTCCAACTGCGAATCGTTCTACTATTTCACAATGGGAGTATTTCAGGCCAATAAATTTCGAAGTGCCGCTGATGCCGGCACATTCGCAGCAAGATACCGCGCGGTGATGGCGAAACATCCGTTCCTACTATTTGGATTACCGTTTATGTCTATTATGGTAGCAGGTTCTTTCGTGCTGACACCTGCCGCGGCTGTACGCTACGAAAAGCATGACCGACGAGTTAGGCAAATGACTCGAGAAGAGGAATTAGGGATCGGCAAATCAAGTCGGAGAGTTAATATTAAAGACGAATACTATGTTGGTCTCCTCTCTGAGAAGCACATCGTCTCGTACACGTATATTCAAACCACTATACTAACACAAATGTGTACACAGAGACTAGCTGCGAAAGATATCGACAACTGGGAGCAGAGGCGTGTCAAAAGACTTCCAGGAGAACACGACGGCGTGCTATAAAGGGACTTTACCAAGAATCGGGATGGATCTTCTTCCGATCAATTGACTGAGAACCTATATTTTGGATGATCCGCGTCCTAGGTAACTTCAATTCGATCCATCGGGTTTCAACGGTTTATTAAGCGTACCAACCTGTCAACCTACAGTACCAACTAGTACAGCCATGTCATTCACGGGAAATCTTCTTACCTAGCTATTCTCCACACAAGGAAAACCAGGCGATCTTGTCTAAGCTCTGGGGCCGACATATTAAGGAGCAGAAAGCGCGGGATTCCATGATTCGTTCGAAACCCTGAAAATATCGCTACCCAATGGGGATAATCAGATGTCTGATCAGCCGTACCTAAGTATTCAACAGGGCGATTTCTACTTACCTAGTAGGTATGTAGTTTGACACCTAGATAAGCCGAGTATGTACGTTATTAAGGTTCAGCTACTTTGCTCTCCGCCGCCAAGGTGATTTGGAGGGCTATGTTTAAACCGCTGACAATGGTTACGTGGTACAGAATTAGAAACATACGCAATATGTTTAGCATCGCCGCCAAATAATCAATGATACTAGTTGGTATACCTCATACAAACAACGCAGATCGAGCTGTAGCCCTACCGAAGTAGATGCAGGACATAAGCATCATACTCTACCTATCATTATGATCACTTCTGAGAACATCTTGACGATGGGATCCGATAGCTTCCTTCTCCTAGAGCAAGGATGTGGTTTTAACCCCCAGATTAAAGGAAATCACAAACGCTTAAAATACTTAAAGCGTTCTAGATTTTAGAAAGAACCCAGCCATTATTCAATTACATCTGTTCTAGTCCAAATAAACATTTGCACCGTTGTCCTTGGCTTAAAATTAAGTTCGATATTGGGGAAGACTGTATGAATATCCACCACCGAGGTACTCTTTAAGATGGGATAGGCTGCCTCGGAAAATCCGCCTCAGTACTGACTTGACTCGCACCTTGCTAATATAAGAAGTCTTCTAATTATAAGCAGCATTTAAGGTTATCGGATAGAATTTCGGCATCTAATTGTACGGATCAGACGCTTGCCCTACGGAACTTATTGCCTAGGTATTCAGACTAAACGAGCGAGCGAACTCTCTGCTGGGTTGAGCATTGACTTGTTCAAGGCTAACGGTCCCGAACATCAAACGTCTCTATCTTAGAAATCTTAACCGCAATATCCCAGCTAACTTCAAAGGTTGAAGAAGAAGAATATGGAGGAATGACGAACGAAACCCTAACTAGCTGAGAGCTACGTCTCTAAGTAGGTAGGTAACAACACGGATCCGACAATGTACCTACATAACAAGACTCGACGTTAAGCATTATTCAAAATGTCTTTTAGGCCCAGAGAGGGGGGAGTTATTATTGATCAGCAGGTGACATCAGCGCGAATTACTCAGCGATACTCCTGAAACTGAAACTCCCCTTGGAATATTGACAGCCAGTGTTGGACTCGACGTAACGTACCTATTCCACATTACTTTACAATCATCTACGATCGTCGCTGTCATAACAATCCATGCTTTCTCTGGTGTGAGCTCGACGGGAAATATCTAGCGAGGAAGTAAATCGGTTATAAGCGCCCTTGAAACTCGAAATATTACTTAGTGCTAGAAATAGTCCGGACGAAACGAGAAAATAGTGCTTAATAACCAAGCCCGGTTGCAATTGAGTTGTGCGTTAAGAACTTGAGCCGGTCTTGGTTATCCCCACATTACCCAGCCAGCGTTGTAGTTGCTGATCCGCCATGGATGATCTACAAGATCGTCCAAACAAATGGGATCATAGGTACGACATGGGTAGGTAGCTAACCCTACGCACACCTCGTCTCTTCACAATACGAAGTACCGTAACGTTAAACGGGCGATAAAATTCATCTGTATAAGCATTCTTATAACAAGAATTAAACACTTGACAACCTGCTCCAATCCGTAACACGAGAGAAATGCCATACGATCCGTGTTTTCAGCATTCCTCCCAGCCAGCCAAGCCAGCGTTGAAAATTCTCACCCCTCCGTCCCATCCCTCCCCACCAATCCGCCAATCTACATAGTACCAAGGTTCAACCGGGCTTCTGAGACACAGGACCCAATGATTGGCGGTGCCTATGACGGGACTGCGGGATGCAATAGAAATGCGGCCACATGCCGCTATTGATCAATGACGCATTCGTCCACACCATCACAGGCTTAGCGTCCAGGGATCGTGATAGTCTCGTGTACCGGTTGTGTGGGTAATAAGCTTTTTTTTCTCTATTCGTCTTTTATTAAGTCTTCTGTAGTCAGTTTTCCTGCTGAACCGCATGCAAAAGAAATTCTAAGCTAGCTGCAAGGCACCAGGTCTCTTCACCAGCCGGATCTTCAGGGACGGCCTAAACGGGCCATGGAATGATATTAAAATATTACTTCCTCCCGCACCCCGACCCAAACTCGCATGATGTGAAGCTTTGCTCTGCTCTCCATTCGTAGCTCAACTGTCTGGGATATTCAACTATCAACCTTAATAGTTGGTTATATACCCGGTCTTACCTACGCTAAGCCTTGGTGCTTACCTATAAGCTACAGCTACAGCTACAACAAACAACATCATCTATTCTTTCCTTTCTTACATTCATTCGTATACTTCTCTCGCAAGAACACACGGATACTATATCTCATCCATCATGCGAAGCTTTAGTCGATCATCACTCTTTCCCAAGAAGTCTAAAAGCAATCTACAGAGTAGAAAAGACAGCCTCGATGAGCAGGCTGCCCAACACTCCCGGAAATGGAGCACGTCGAGCACCGCCTCGCAGGCATCATCAACGGCCTCACACGATAGGCTCTATGATCCGCTCTCCTTACACCCACCTCTAAGCCTCAACACATCACCACACATGATCCCGGAATACGAAGAGGACGCGGAACGAGAGCACCGCTTCTTCGACCAGACACACCATGCCGATGACCATTTGCAGGACTCGGCCGAGTATTCTCCCATTAAGGGCCGTAACTGCTACCTCAGACGACCATCAGAAGTACGGCCTTACGTCTATGATCAGGGCGAGCAATGGCCCCTCAAAGACTGGCAGGCGATCCCTCCCGGCCTAGCCGAGCTGGACTCCTCGGCTACGTCACCAGTTGGATCACCTACCCAATCTACGAACCATCGCCGGCGGCCTACCCAATGGATGCATGAAAGCGATGCGATGCTGAAGCGGGGCGATTGGAAGCGAAGAGGGATAGTCTTCCACCTCGACGAGACGGACGAAAGGGACCAGGAGCAGCACTTCGAGTTACCCGAATGCTGATTTACTACACTGTCACTAAACACCTCATCTCATTCAACAACTTTGTTTTACTATTACTACAATTACTAGCACTGAGATCTTAGCATCTGTGCTCGACGACAACAACACGGAACCACAAAGTGGCTTGACGACTTATGGAAGAGGAGGGTTTCCTTAATTACCCATTCACATTTTCTTGTATTTCTTCATATTAGGGCTGCATATTCGGGGTGTATACGGGTGCAAGGATTAAGATACCACTTGATGTTCATATTTGCTATTCACACACACACTATCACTGTATAATTAGTACCATCTAATTCGAACCAAAAGCTTCATCTTCTGAACTATCTCCATTTGTCCAGTCAATTGACTCTCGGTCTTCACCGCAACTATTATGAACTCGTCCGTATTATGTCTCGCAACCCAACACAGCTGGATTGCCTCCATCGCTTACATCGCTTACCGGTCACGATATCCTAGCGTCTGTAAGCTTCGACAGTACATAGGTAGGTAGGTAGGTAAGTCAACCCGCCAGGTCGGTAGCAACCGGAGAAACCGCGCAGCCGTGGCGGCTGACGTTTGCGTCACGCGCCCAGCTTGCACTGTCTCAGCGTCTGGGCTGTCTCACGCACCCCCCCCCCCCCCCCCCCCATCTCGGAGGGGGGGTTCACAGCTTTAAGTGCGTACATGCCTCATCGCTCTCCGCGGCGCGAGACAAGCCAGACGAGACACTTTCGGACGTAACTTTTCTTCTGGACCTGCCTAAGTCCCCGGCGACGCACACGACGGTACCTACCTTGTCTCGCCGCTTGGCGCTGCGAGGCTGAGACCTGATGGGCGGACGTCTCGCGTGCCACGCAGCCCAGCTTCGAAACACGCCGGCGCGCGATAGGCGTGGGTGGCTTGGGCGTCGCTGCCCAGGCTTGCGTACCTAGGTAGGTACAGTGATAGGTCGAGGCCGGTGGTGCTGATATGCCCCCCCTGCGATCGCGATTCGAGCCTCGGGTCAGACAGCCACCGTCATCACACGCGACGCCACTTTCCTCGCGTGTGCGTTATCGGACTTTTTGCCCCTCTGCTGGAAGATTGCTGGATCGAGATTTCGACGCAGGGAGAGCAGTTTGGGAGGGGTTGTCCGTTCCTCGTTGTCGTGGCAGACGTCGTCGTCGTCGTCGCGGGGGGTGAGTGGTGTTCGTGATTGACTCATCCTTCGTCCAATATCACTATCACTATCACTGCAGCGCGGGCCAATGTAGGTCTCATAGGGTTCAATTATTCAGAAACCTTGCCGCTAGTACGAGAGGCCATGTGAGCAATCATGGGAGTCTAGAAGTCTCGGATTTTTACGGTCGCTTGCTTTTAGTCAGGAACCTGTCGTTGCTTTTTTTTTTTCCGTGACACACGTTCGATAGATTAACTTAGCTCTTAGGGCTAATATTGGTAAGCTGGCCCGTGTTAGATTCTTAGGTGTACATTATGCTCCTACGAAACCCATGCTTTAACGAAGACGTGTATAATGGGTCTTTTTAAAAAAAAAAAAATTGGTAGGGTGAATTTAAAGGAGTGTAAATGCATACCTGGGTACCTGCTATCCTCACTAGGAGCCAGTAAACCGAGCAGGTATTGTGATACATACTGTAAGTATATAATCAATAGCTTGAGGGTTGACGAAAACTGAACATCCCATGAATTAATGATTATCCACGCTTAGGATCATTACGAGCTATACAGGGTCCAAAACATATCGATGACACGATCTCCCGATCAGACATGTAAACTCAGCCCAGAAACATCGGCGCTCAACTCCCTCCCCTGGATCATCTCAGCCATGATCTTCCCCGTTCCAAGGCTCATACTGATACCCCACGGCCCATGCCCGGTCGCAAGATACACTCCCCCCTCGGGGGCAGACCTCGTGTTCACGGCGGGACCAAGACAACTATCCGGTATACGACTTAGGATCGGGGTGCCCCGATCGGTTGCCGGACGGAAACACAGGCCTTCCCTCACCACCTCTATGTTGTCTTCACCTAACACCTCTTTGACCGTACCGCGCAGTTTCTCAATGGCAGATTTCGAGATATTGTTCTTCGAATCTGTAGCTAATGCAGGCAGTGGCTCCGTTGCCGAGTTCAGACCAGCGACATAAATATGGCCCCCTATCCTAGAAAATATCTCAGGCGAGTACCCTGGTTGACTCGTCAAAAACACGGCATGGCAACCACTCCCCTCGTGCTCCTCCGTCCACCTCGGCGATTTCACCACCAGTGAGTGGCCCGCAAGACTCGAAACAGGCAGCTTGAACCCCGAAGTCGGGAACAGCGTAGCGAAGACCTGAGGCGACCACGCACCAGCCGCGACCACGACATTGGTGCAAGGAATGTCCGTCTCGGAGCTGGACTGCGTGTCCGCGACACATATACTCGCGAGCTCGTTACGCACGTCCGTCTGTATAGATATCGCTTTGGCAGGGTGGTGCAGCCGCACGCCCGCGTCGATGCATTTCTGCAGTAGGAATTGTGATAACTGCAGCGGATCTCTAGAACACGCGATTAGGACCCCCCTGCGTTGCCTACCTCCCAGGTATTTACGCAGTGAAATTAAAGGAGAAACGAAAAAAATCGACCACTAACTCACACTTGCGCCGCAGTCCCCTCGTCGCTAATAACCTCTACCACCTCACCCCCCTCCCTCCTCAACCACGCCGGCGCCACGCCCGCCGGCGCCGCAGCCGCCCCGCTCGCGGCTTCAGCACGGCTGGCGCCGACGCGACACCACACATCGACCCTCTTCTTGTCCGTCGGCGGGGACAAGCTAACCGACGTGCTGGTCGCGTACCCCCATTTCCTCCTGCCGTCCTCTTTCTCGGCGAGTCTGCGGTGCTCCTCGAAGCTTAGGGCCCCTAATTCTGCGGAGGCGGGCGAGAACCAATCTTTGGCCAGGAACCCGCCCGCGAACCCGGAGGCCGAGGCGAAGAGCTCGGGGGACGGCTCGACGAGGTGGATGCTGGATGCGGGCTGGTGCTTGGATAGGTAGTATGCTGTTGATGTGCCGATGATACCTGCACCTAGGATTACGGTTGTGGTCATGGCTAGATATGCCTATGTTGGGTCTATAATTCTAACTATAGTCCTGGAGAAGGAATATATGCAAGGTGATGTAAGTGATGTCGGACGTTAGCCCCACCGTCTGTGAAGCCAAGCTCCGATAAGATACTGATAATCGATTTTTATGCCTTCAAGCTCTCATGCCTTCCTATTCCCGCAACTTTATCTGCTAATTTTACACCATTTGGGTATTGGCCACAGATTAATACATATACTCACCTAACTCATGGTATTATACCTAGGTACATATTCTCGATATAATTTGTACTTCACTAGGCTCAACTAGGGTTCAACATCTCATTCAACAATGTCGTCGAAGGTGTTTATAGTGACTGGCGCTAGCCGAGGTATTGGCCTCGCTGTGGCACAAGCATTAATCCAGGCTTCCCATAAAGTGTTTCTCGTCGCTAGGACAGAAAAGAGCTTGCAGGAGTTGAAGACACAACACTCCACATCAGTCGATTTTATAACCGCGGATCTAGCAGACTTGAAGGTACGTTTTCGGAGACTTTGTGCTTTAGCATCTTATGTAATAAGACAACTAACATTCGGGGTAGGTTGCACCGAAAATCATCGAGTCAACACTAAAAGCCTTTGGCAAGATAGATGGGATTGTTGTGAATCATGGCATCCTGTCTCCTATCACTAGGATATCCGAATCGAGTGTTGAGGAATGGAGACACGCCTACGATATCAACGTCTTCAGTGCCTTAGCACTTGTGAGTCGAGCCTGCCTCCTGAGTGGCGGGGAGCGTCTTAATGGCTGAGCTAACTATCATCACAGATCAAAGAGTCCATCCCTGAACTTCGAAAGTCACAGGGTCGAGTTGTCTTTGTCTCATCCGGCGCAGCTTTTGGCGCATACGCGGGATGGGGATCGTATGGCACCTCTAAAGCAGCTCTTACTCACCTCTCTACCCACCTGGCTGTAGAGGAACCTTCCATCACCAGTGTTGCAATTTCACCTGGTAAGGTTAATACCGAGATGCAGAAGCAAATAAGAGACGATGGCAAAACCGGGATGTCGGCGGAGATTCACGCTAGTTTTGTGGACGAACATGAGAGTGGCCTACTTCTAGACCCTAAGAAGCCAGGCAGTGTGATAGCCAAACTGGTTGAAAGTGCTACCAGTGATCTAAGTGGAAAATACTTCCGGTATGTAGGAAAACACTCTCCAGGATACTAATTTACTAACGTTCGCGCAGTTGGAATGCAGCTGAGCTAGCCAAGTTCCAAGACGCATGAGGCGAGATGAAACGGAATGAAAATACTAGCTGTACAGCAAGTTAGCTAGAGTGGATGTTTTGCTTCCTGTACAAAGAAAGAGAAACATTGCTTCAGACGAAAGATGAAAAGACTCGGTAGATTTCAACATAAGAATTCGGTTGCACGATAATCATCACAAGCGGTCACATTAGATTCGAGATGTTTGCCATACCTTACAGATGAGCCAAATATTGGACTCACGATACCTAGGTAGTGATACCAGTACCAGATCGAACGGGTAATAAGAAATGCCCTATATTGAAAATATCAGTCTCCCAAGTTCTATGTGCGATAGAGCACATTATAATATGATCCGTGTAAATCGACCAGGGAATTATGGTGCCTGTCAGGTAGAGTCGGTATTCGATAGTACTTTGATTCGACATCATGTTCGCGGTAATCATGGACAACCTTAGAAGTATTGGTATATACCTTTGTCTTCGTGATGAGGTATCCTGCAAGTCCATCGTTAGTAGATGAATGAGAAGTAATGTCGAATTTAGAAATGTTATATTTGAGACTCAGAGAAGTCGTTTGGCTTGACGTGTCGATCACCATATTTGCCATTAAGCAATAGTAAGACTGGGGCGACAACATGTTCATCATTGTAAGGGGAGAGTAGAGATCAGAAATATACATACATTGAGGACCTGTGAATACCCAAATATGTATTGTCGTTGCCACAAGTTAGTAACTGTTCAATTGCTTGGAACATAATAATTTTTTGTTGATGTTGAAGGAGATTTGTGAAGAAGAAAAAACTGAAGAAAAAAAATTGTTAAATTAGTACCTAAAGAATTAAGCTGGGTCTGCTGCGCCACAGCGGTGTCATAGCGTCTAGACCGGTGTTAGCCACTGTCCCCACTCCGGATGGCGCGCCGGCTGTCTGAGGCTGCAAGTGCGATACAAAACATCAATGATTCCTCTCAATTCAAAGAAAGCAGCTGCCTTGTGTTTCTTACTCTGCCTTATCTATTCAGACCTTTGATATCCGATTATAAAGACGACCACTTCGACTCTGCAAGATCCAAAATTCGAAACAAAAAATTGTGTGGACAAATAAGACTGCAAAGTCACAAATATTCCCCACCGCGTATCTCACTATTAAATCAATTTTCATCCTCGTCCTCATCCTCATCCTCATCCACCATGTCGGACCACGAGTACGGCGGTAAGTTATATTTTCTTCAGAATCACAAGATCTCAGCTCCATCTACTCATTAATAGACTTGAGTATGAATTCTATCAGTCATCATATTGTTACGGAGAATGGAGCAAGCCTCATTCGACGTGACTAAGTGTAAACGATGGACTGTGTCACAATCTGGATATGCGCACCGCCAATGATCGTCTGAGTCTTGGTTCCTTTTTTAGTCTGCCAAATGCATGACTGTAATGGCAACAATGGAAACGGCGTACAGCACTCCCTGTCACGGTCACGATGCAACATCCTTAAGACGCTGGCTCAACTTTCAAGTTCTTATTTCCTCCTGCTATATATCACCTTCTCTCTCTCAAAAGAAAGGGGTTTCATCTAGCACCTCGACTAGTAACTCTTACTCTAAAGTTCAATCTCGGCTGCTACCCTCATACACAATTCTCTTTCAACTTACAAGATGGGCCGATCTAAGCAAGGAACTGGCTGGGACTCCTTTGACCGCTTTGGTACTGCCCTGGAGCTGAGCTTATTATCCTTTCGCGCTGCCGTCTTTCTTTTCCAGCCCACAGAGCTCAAGTTTACTGACTATTTGCTGTTTAGGTAACGACGATCTATCACTCCCCAAAGGTATGTGATCCGAAAAACCTTCGCCTAGCTGGTTTCATAACGCCCATAACAACAAGATTGCATCTTTACAGTACACTGACATAAACTAGCAACTGTCCAGAAGATCGTCAGTGAGATTTTACCCTCATCGAGTGGCGTCTCATTTTCGAAGGAGGCACGTGATCTACTCATAGAATGTTGTGTGGAATTCATCACTCTCGTGTCCTCCGAGGCGAACGAGATCTCGGAGAAGGAAGCTAAGAAGACCATTGCGTGCGACCACATTACCAAAGCACTGGAGACTTTGGGATTCAGCGACTATATCCCTGCCGTCCTCGAGGCTGCTGCGCAACATAAGGAGACGCAGAAAGTATGTCCAACCTCTACAAAGCTCGGGGTTATGGCGTATATGCTGACGGTGGCAGGTCCGAGAGAAGCGAGGCAATAAGTTCGAGGAGAGTGGAATGACGCTGGAGGAATTGGAGGAGCTGCAGAGAAAGCAATTTGAAGCGGCTCGCGAGAGACACGCTTAAGCCTCTTGAAAAGGCTACAGCATCTCTTGCTGCAAGTTCCGGAGTTCTATGGGGTTAGACTGTTTGTCTGCTCGGATGGTAAACTGGTTGCCGCACCTACGGCGATAGGAATGATGCATTTAATGGCGTTGGCTCGAGGAAATGCGGAATGATTGCTTGCGGTAATGGCGTCGGACTCGGTTACACTTTGACAGGAATGAATGAAAGGCACCATTAATCTAAAGGCTTAAATTTTGCTAACTCATATCTTCGTGTGAATAGGTATTGTGTGTCGATAAAAGTCACATTCGGTCGCTTCCAGGTTTGTCATGCTCATACCTATCTCCAAGTATTAACCAATGAAGTACCTGCCGGTAGGCATTTGTCAACCTTGGATGACGCCTACTAGGTAGGCAATCTGAGCCTGCTTCGGGAGGCTCGAACTTTTCCAATTCTTAGAAACGCCTAATGTAAAATGCCTGGGAACTGGCTAGTCTAAGCCCGCCGCAAAGAGCATCTAAGCCATCTTCCTAGACAAATAGTCTTCGGACCTGTGCCAAAGCCTGCATCCCCCCTCGCCTGATTGGCTTGATAGGGGTTGCATTACCGAGCAATATATGCGCGCGCCCTGTCATAAGTACTTACCAGCGCCCACATCCTTCGCCGGACAGCCTTAACCCCAACTATTCATTTCTCTGTAGATTGGTTCGAAACTCGTTGCTTCGTCGTTGCTCTCACGAAATCGTTGCAAAATGGAGGCCATCGGCGCAGTTGCTAGCTTTGTCGCTATCGGGCAGGCGCTTGCTGCTACTCCAAAGATCATCGACATACTTCGATCCGTGGTCGAGGCTAGGCAGGAATTGCTTCAGTTAATCAATGATGTTAGTCACGCCCCCCTTAATTCGTCCCAATCGTTCGCTAAATTTTCTAGGTGGAAATCTTAAATTCACTTGGAGCCTCGATTACAAAAACGATGAGCAACCTAGACGATGAATCGAAGGACAAATTCCAAATCCCGCAATCTAGTTTATTACTAGTCGAGCGTGTCCGAGTGGATTTGGCATCGGTCGTGCTGGACTTAGAAGAGCTTGCCCGCAAATGCCAGCGGAGAAGAAATGGAAATAGCCAGATAAAAGTCGCTAGAATAAAGTGGTTTCAGCGTAGGAATCAGATCGCTTCGCTAAGCGAAAGGGCAAGGAAGAATTGTAACGATCTGCAGATTATAATGAGTTTGACTTCCTTCTCTGCTTTAACGTATGTCAGAAGCCGCCCCTTACCGTGAGCTTTAACGTAACCTATATTGACCCTTCACAGAGCTCACGGGAATATGCTTATGGAGATTCACAAGGTGGTGGTGGTGAGCCAAGCGCACTCGCATGGTCCCCAGTTATCTCCGCTGCAGCTCACAAGCCAGCCGCGGTACATTGGCGGCATGGTATCTCATACTGTTGATACCAACGACAAGCACAGCGTATTTGAAGATATTGGCACACAACTTGAGAGCTCCGATCAATCTAGTCTGCCGAGCGCTATAGTAGAGACTTCACTACGATCCTTTCCCAATGAGAGGATAATACATGAAACAGTAGTACAACTCACGGCTATGTTGCCAAGAGCTTGCGCCAAAGGTTGTCAGTGCCAATGTCACTCGCCTATGTCTCGAACCCGGCCACACCCTGCCGTCTCACCTATATACGGGTGGCTCAAATCCGCGTACAACGTCATTCCGCGGCTCGGTACACAGCGCTGTGATACACCCACTTGTAGACGGACTTACTCGCCAGTTCACGTTAATCTTCGCATTCCACTCTTGTTCTGTTCCCGAGCGCTCGAGGCGAGTCTATCTTTCAGTAGCGTCGTTGGTGTTGGCGCATCGCTTCATTTGCACGTCGCGCGTATGGTTCTCGACACAGAAATCTGGGCGGAATTGGGATTTGGAAAGATTGATCAAGTGCACCTGCGCTTGTTTCGCAGAGAAATTTCCCCTATTGACTTTAATCAAGTGGTTAGCTTCATAGAAGTGAGTATGCCAATATGCCGAGTCGAAAGGAAGCAGTATTAATAATGTATATTAGTCTGCTGTGCAATTTGGTCAATATGAGATCTTAGCGCTACTCTTACAAGAGTCGGCATCAATTCTTCGAGGTACGGGTCTTGCAAAGTAAGCATCTAAAAACTCCCAATTGCACTATTACAGCTATTCTTATCATCATCTCAGACGTTTAGCGTGCCTCGTCAGAAATAAAATATATCGACAAGTACCTGAAAACGTGGAAAATTTGTTGCAGCAAGTAATTGCACTGGATGAGGACACAGACGACTACTGGCCGATTCACGAGGCAATACGAGGCGGTGGTGATTTAGCCGCAATTCTAAGGGAGTCTTCTGAAGGTATCAACTCACTTGATAACTTTGGTCGGACGCCTTTGCACTGGGCCGTAGAATGCTCCGACAGTACCGCGATCCAACATTTAATATCCCACGGCGCAAACCCCGACATTCGTGACATGTGGGAGTACACTCCGCTAATGCGTGCCGCGAATGATGGTGAACATGGCTGCGTCCAGGTTTTAATCAACAGCAAGTGCGATATCAATATGACTCAGTCAGATGGCTGGACAGCACTCACTTACGCAATCATATCTCAGATGAAAGGCCCGGCGGAAATTATTAATCTTCTTTTAGACAATGGGGCCATCTTGAATGGTGGTTGTCTTGATTCTGAAAATGCATTACATGATCTTGCATGGTGCTCAGGGGTGGCCGAGGTAGTAACAAAGTTCCAACTACTTGTCCATGCCGGTCTGGAATTTGAGCAGAAAAACAAATATGGCTACACACCATTGGACCTGGCATTGGAAAAAAATAATGAGACTATGTTTCGTCTACTGGTTGATGCTGGCTGCAAACTAGATGATACCCCGGGAGATAACAATAGCTTAATCGCAGCCTCACGCTTTGCTGGCGCAGAAGTCATGGATATTATGGATGAAACTAAATTCACAATTGATATACGATTGCGAGATAGTGTTGGAGACACTCCGCTAGACAGGGTCGAATGGAGGATGAATGCCTTGTCATTGCCCGGCTGGTTTCAGCCACCGAGCAACGACGACGTTGAAGCATTTAAGAGGTTGCTTGGTGGTGTCAGAGATCGCTATCTAAGCACTGAGACCCGGACTCTGGAAACGATCATCGGGCATCTAGAGGAGCACAACTACGCGCTTGCGCGAGATGTCTTAAAGCACGTCATCCAGGAGAAGGTCAAGTGGGATATTCCAGCAGAGTACCGAACGTTCCGAGCTATTGACGTTCAAATCAAGGAGGAGATGATAGAAGCCGCTATCGAGTCACTGGAAGAGTTTATTGAAGTGTCAAGAACACGGATCGGGACGGACCCTTTTGTCGGTGACTATTGTAGCAGATATGGCCTTGAAGACCAAGGGTTGATTGTCGAAAATGCGAATTAGCTTGAGAGAGGTTGCTTATAAGAATTTGATGATCTAATGCATAGAGGCTATAATGATGTGGATAAGTTGGTCTAGTTTTATATATACGATGTCGTCCTTTTTTCAACCTATCATGGCGCTTTGATCTTGGTGTTCATCTTTTTCATATACATATTTCTATAGCAGGATCTTAGGCTCTAGAGTTATGACGGCGAGACTTCTGAAGTTCGGTATTTAGATAATTATATAGGTATAATTCCTGTGTGAACCATAACCGACCTTAAAAGTGAGACTCTTATTATCTCAATAATTACCTGTAGTGTGACATAGGAGGTAAATCAGTTCAATGACTTGATTTATCGCTGTCTCTCTCCCACTCCTTTTAATCGTTGCTCTCCTATCGGAGATACACTTGTTAAAGAATTCGCTTCCGAACAGTATAGGTAATAAGAATACCCGTACGATATTTTGAAACAAAAGATAAATTCTTGAATAAGCACCCATCACATCAAACACCGACAAGTCATAGTCATAAATCGTGATCAATTTCCGTACCGCCTACACACTCAACAGTCTAGATACAATGACGACAACAAAAGGCACCATTCATTCATAACCTGCGCCCCCCCCGCGCGGCGGGGCGGGGGGGGGTGGGGGGGGGGGGGGGGGGGGGGGGGGGGGGGGGGGGGGGGGGTGGTG